>JACXVL010000523.1:0-40938 GCA_014898675.1 Athelia sp. TMB
GGGGCACCCTCACCCTGGTACTTTTTATGTTCGTGTATTATTGTTTGTCAATAGATTGATGGTCCGTTTCAACCCCGATGCAGATGGAGATTAAGACAAATCGATGAGGCATAAATGAGGCGAATCACTCGTCGCCACCGTTGCTATTGATGCATGTCAGGCAAAAAGTTGATGGGCTATCCTCAAGGACGACCCTGATTAAACGACTCGAGATAGTGCAGCATATTAGCTAGGCGGGAGAACACGTTCCTTGCCGCGAACAGCATGTTTGAACAGGACACAGTTGCTCCTGAACTGGCTGATTCGTCACACCCGACAAAGGCATTGGTAAAGTTGACGGTTGCGCTGTCCGTGCGATCTGTTCGCTTCCGCACTGCGTGTCAACATCTATTGGCAGGCATACTTTAACTTACAAGCTACATGACGATTGATGAGCTAAACATCTCCACCCCTGGCCTCAGCCACTACGCTCGCAAGGCGGCGGAGAGCTTCGTCAATGTCAGCATCCCCAAGAAGGCTGAAAGACGCCCGGACGTATGCGGTTTTGCGGCCGTTAGGCAAGAATGCCGTCCCAGGCAGTGCTAGTACACCTTTCTCAAGCGCATGTATTCGGATAATCTCTGCGGAGTCATCCTCCACGGCTGTGGCTCCAGGTCGGGATAGGAGAAGTTTGAACCTTGATAAGATATTTTAGTGGTGGGTTGTGGCGTTTATTATGGAGCCCTACCAGACAAACATCCCTGCTTCTGGCGATGTCCACTCTGCGAGGCCCTGAAGATGCTTCTGCATAGCTGCTTCGAAAACATCCCTCCGTCCTCGGTAGAACTCAGAGACACCACGAGTATGCGTCAAAAACCCATCGTAGCCCCAAGATGTGAGTAATTTCAACACAATGGCCTGGGCTAGGCCATTAGCTGATAAGTTTGCAGTGGAGGTCTATTAAGTGACAAGAATAAGCGATAGTCGCTAACGTGTAATGGATATACTGACATGTCTGTTTATAGCAGTGATTAGTGGTTCTGGGCCAGAAGCGATGCCGATGCGGCAGCCAGCGGACAAGATCTTGGACAGGCTGTCAAAACGCAATACTCGACCGACTTCCGCCTCTTGGAGCTCGAGTGCGAAGTAAGAAGGCGGTCGAGGTGCCTTCCCGTAATATAGATAGTAGTAGGGGTCATCTATGGGTTGATGTCACAAGTGTAAGTGCAACCGACAGTGGTTGGCAGGATGCATAGCGCACCTTCGAGAATTAAGAAGTCATGTTGCCGAGCAAGAGCCAGGACTTCCTTTCGGCGCTCCAAAGACGCCGTCATACCAGTGGGATTGCAGCCATACTGCAGATTTATGAGGGTCTCGGCACCTCGCTTGCGGTTTGTCACTCACTGGCACAGTGTACAGGCATTTTGGCTTAGGTTTCCCAGCCGGCCAGTTCTCCAGAATTGATCGCAGGGAAGTTACAGATATGCCATTGGCATCAGTGTCGACCTCTATCATAAGGTTATGTTAGCCAGATCGCCGAGGGGACATTCACACATCTGTTTGAGCACATACCAATCTGTTGGCAATGGAGCGTTTGGAACATTGGCAATACACCCCTGAATGCGATTGATTGATTCAACCGCCGGTAATAGGTGTGAGAAAAGCTTGTCATACGCGTAAACTGGGGACTCGACAAGAACTGGGTCGCCGTCATTCACCAAAGCGCTGACGGCCTGTCAATGTCAAACACATCGCAGAAAGCATAAGAGTTCCGTAATGAGAAAACTAGATGCTGGCCGACCTTGCTGATTAAATCCTGCGAGCCGGAGCCGATGCAGGCTGTCCATCCTTCTCCTTGTTTCCTTCCGTGAGAGACCGCCTGGAGACCTTCCGCCCACGCGACGAGGCCTTCGAGACCAGCTGTGGATCCATACTGCAGTCCTACAGCGAGCTCATTGCGGCTGAGACGGAGCGCGGTCTCTTGTGACGGATCTGTTGGCGAACGACAACTAAAATCAAGCGACGTGAATGGGAAAGTGGTGGGATTGGGTTTGCCAGCCAAGAGACTAATCATTCCAGGGCGAGTTTCCAGAGGAAACAGACTGCGGACTGTTTGGTACACGTTCAGTGCCTGGGAGCATTCATTTTAGATCGATACTCACTGGGACTTGGAAGCCGTTCTTTCGCTTCTCGCGAAAGGAATCGGTCATAGTATTCTGTCGGAATAACTTTGACATTGCCTGAGTTGCCAGATGCCTCGAAAGAAGGGTCGGTGATCGTTACTTGCACGGGCACACCATCCGAGTGCGTTGAGACAGTTTGAGTGTGCGACTGGCGTGGTTTATCAGAAAATCAAAAAATCTCCCGTTGACTGCATGGATATGTTGCTCACCTCTCCGTGCACGGGGACTTGTTCGAATTGCAAGACGGTGGTCATTTCACTTTCGATAACGATGGGACTAAAGAAAGCTTAACCTTCCCCCGGACCGACATTGGTATTTTTTTGCCGAGAGATGATGACTCGAGTTTCGGAGGAGGGAGGGAACGTCACAGGGGTTAAACTTCCCGGAGGAGTCCACGTGGCAGAATTCCGATCCGACTGCCTGCAATCTGCAATGGTACTCGGCAATCCCCTATATCGGCTCCGGCGCGGCGCGGAGCCAATAAGCGCCCCAAATCCTCGTATTTTGTGACCCAGCCTTCCATGACTCTTCCCTCCAGCGTAACATTTTGGTTTATATGGTAGATATACGTTTTTTGGCATGCTGAATCGATTGGCCAGAACAGATTTTTAAAATTTTGCCTCATAAGATGAGTTTCAGCAATTATTTGGTCTGTTTACATTGCTTCAGGCAGTTTAACAAAATTTTGTCCTGGACATTCTACTCTGACAATAGATATGAGCAGTTTTCATAAAGAAGACGAGGTGTTTGGAGCGTTGTGGAAGCCAGCAGAGACGATCCATCAGGGGATACAGTTTCTCAAGCCACAATTGACCGAATATGGAAGTGGCAACACTGAGCCGCGCCGATTGTGACTGTGGCTTAAGATCTGTATCCCTCACTGTATCCCTCACTCCTCCTTCCACAGTGGTCTGATTGCCTCGTGGACTCTATGCAAAATGCTTCTGAATACGATTAGAGAAAAACGTTCAGCTTATAATTTTTTTAAACTGCTGGAATCAATGTAAACTGAGTAAGATTTTAATGGATCTCATCTTATACGTCAAAATTCGAGAATTCTGAGCTGAAGGATCGATTCAGACTACCAAAAAACCTATACTAGCAACTCAAAACTAAGCCCTTCGGGAACCCGCTGAGATGTAGTTGCGTTGGGTCACAAAACGCGAGGATTTGGGGCATTATTGGCTCCGAGACGGCCCGGAAATTTGAAGCGCCGACATAGGGGATTGCCGAGTACCATCTGCAATGACTACCGCCGTGACAGTTCGCCGCAACCACTTAAGTATCATACACACATGCTTCACCTGGGTCCCTTTACCGCTTGTGTCACTATCGACGGCCATGAACTAGAGCAATACCAAGTTGTGATATCGAATGATGGTACCAAAGCTACTTGCTGGATTGCGTCGGAAGCTGGCAAGGTGCGTCCAATTCATAAATCGAACGCCTGAGAGCGCTGACTCCTGGGGATTTGTCTGCAGCAGTTCACGGTGAAATGGAAAGATTCCAGTCTCCAGAGGCTCGAAAAGACGTCCGGATGTGTCACACTCGACGGTGCTTCTTGTGGATCTAAATGTATTCGACCAGGAAAAGCAGGTCGGCGTGACTCTGCAGAGCGGATACATTTCTCTACTGGACCAACATCTACGCGACCGTACATGTTTTCTCACCTATCTTTGACTGGTCAGTAAAACTTCCAACTTTTTCTTGTATTTTCTTATCAATAGATCAATGGGAACTATCCACAGACGACGACGCCTTACTGGATACCGAAGTGTCATCCAAGCTTGGGACAATTAAACTTGACATTCGCAGGGTGGAAGATGGAGGACATTACGGCAAATTTACTCGTGGCCCGCCCGAAGAGCAAATAGTGCACGAGAAACTGAAGAAATTAGCGACTCATTGCGTCAGGTAGTGACATTTGTTCTCTCATTCACATTAGTCGCGTCGCTCACCTGCCAACGCTCAGATTTGGTGATGAGGTTAAGCGTGCCCCCAAGAGATCGGTCAAAGTGAAATACATCGATAAGATTCCTATGTTCACGTTTCTGTTTCAATACAAACCACTAGGTGCGCAGTCTCTATATTGACCGCATCCCCTGCTCACATTTATAGGATAGACGTCCTCATAGCCGAAGGGATAGCAGAGCGCCCCGCAGAAGTTTCTACAGTCAAGAAGCGTAAACATGTCAAGCTCGAGCCAGTTCATCAGCCAACCGTCATTGAAATCGACTCCCAGGATGAGGTGTGTGCTTCAGATGTTTATTTCCGGTTGAATATGACATTTAATATCCACTCCAGGGAACTGCAAATATGACATCGAGAAAACGAGTGAAAAAGGAACGCAAGCAGGGATCGCTCATGGCGCCGGGCGAAGTGATTGACCTGACATGACTTGCTACCGGGCAAGAATCAACCAGCACAATCTTGTATCACCACCCGCCAATTACCAACAACGATTCGTCAAGGCCCTCGACGGGTATTTTCTCACCTGCCTAGACAAGTGGTCGACGCTGGACAGGAGCAAGAGTGCAGTTTTTACTCTGCGTCCTCCGGGTCCCCTATCTACACGCACATCCTATTCCGTTGTATTCTGATATTGTCGTGTTTTTCTTTCTTCCAGTTTTTGTTGGACGTTCGTTCATTCCACGCTGCATTAGCTTCATTTTACTCAACTATATAGTTGGAGATGGCCTAATCTCAACCAACTTTCGACATCTCTCACAGAGCAATTCAGTTCCAATTTGTAACATGGTTAGAATTCATAGTTAATCTCCTTCTCCTCTTCCCCTAATCTTCGAACTTGTAGACTGGATAAACAAGCCATCAGCGTCACGATCCGCAAGCACAGCGATGACAGCACGCACCGCAAGCTCCGCTGCTGGGTTTCGTCGCAAAGATAACCTCATGCAACGCATCTCCTTGCAGATCCTTGTACGGGCCATACGATGCCTTGACTTTTGCGATGAACTCGTCGACCTTGTCCTCATCCACGAGCGAAACGGTGCAACCACCCCATCCTGCGCCAGTGAGCCGGCTCCCGTAGGCGCCTGCATCCCGCGCAAACTGCACGAGTTGGTCAAGCTCGGGGCAGGAACAGTCGAATACCTTCGAGCACGACTCCTGCGATTGGTTCATTAGCTGGCCGAGCTCTTTCAGCACAGTTGTTGTGGAGGATGCGGTTTCGGCGGAAGCATTGGATTGAAGGCAGACATCGCGGAACTGGAGGACACGCAGCGACTCGGTGAAGACATGCTTTGCGCGCTTGTACAGTTGGAAATGGGTGGCTTCGACTAGGCCGCGGGTGTTCAGCAAGTCAACGTTGAGCAGGGCAGATGGACAACATACTATCCACCCAGGAAAGATAGACCTCGTGGAACAAATCTTTGCTCATTCCACTCCACTCTATCATCTCATCCATCGTCACACCTTCCTCTTCCCGGCTTTGGGGCTTCAAGAGCTCCACTTCCTTTACCATCCTCTCCAGTGCGCCCTTCAGCACGCCTACGTCCACGTCTTCCATTTTTCCGACATCTTCGCCAACGACGCGTCCCAACACCTCTCGCAAAGTCACTTTTTCCTTCTCGCCGACCGAGACGTTCATTCGGAGAGCCAGGACCCGGGCAGCGACGAGGGTCTCCACGACTCGCAGGTTGTAACGCGTCCTGGCATGTACGACCTTGTCGGAAACGACGAGGGAGTTGGCGCACACGAAAACGGCACGCGGTGGGAGGGCAGATGTGTTTGCGGCGCCCGATGCAAGGCTTGCCTTCTTAGTAGCGGTACCTGGCAAGGGGATCGGCTGGGCAGAAAGGCGGGGGAAGAAAGAGATGTAGAGGGCTGAGCCAGCGAGAGAGATCACCGATGCCGCTTGGTCCATTCTGCATCCCACTCAGCGCGAGCTCGTTTCTAGAGAAGAAAACGTACCCTCCACTGTTAACGCCGACTCTTTTCTCGTTCTCCATCGACATCTCGACCAGCTTGCCCTTGTTCAGCCCTTCGCTTGCTGCCCTCGCTGTGTCATCCAGCTTCCCGTTCACCGCCAAGAATGCAAGGGTAGACGCAACTACCATGGCCGCACTCGAGGATAGGCCTGAGCCTGCAGGAACGGAGCCCGTGACAAGGATGTCGACAGGAACAGGGTGGCCTGTGTTGTCCGAAGGGGCGAAGAAGTGGTTCAGGACACCCTATGTCTCTAAACATCAGCAACCCGTTGGCGCTGAGAGGAGGATAACTCACATAGTATCCGGCCTTGACATAACTCTCCCATCTTAGTTGCTTGGGGTCGATGTCCAAATGCCACTGCTCGACGTGGACTGCATCCTCGGGAACATCTTTCCCCGCACTCGAGCCGCTTACGCTCATCCTACGAGCGGGAACGAATGTTTGCGGCGTGTACTTTGGGTGCAAATTGTCTGCCACAACGCTACCTGGGCCATGGCTGTCGTGAGGTGAAGAGCCAGCTCGGGGGGCACATGCAACGAGAATATCTCGCTCGACTGCTGCGGGGAAGCAACCGAATAGTGCGTAATCGACATGCTCGCCTACGAATGCCAATAAGTTTCGCCATCCTTGGCCTATGATGATCGCATATCGCACCAATGAGGCTGCACGAAGATTAGCCTTCACCGGAAAAACTTAGGGAGGCATACATACTTGACACGGCCAGGGGCCCTGGCGATATAGGCTGGCTTTCTACCGAAGCGGGCCTTGAATTCCTGGGCGAGGTTATCCCATCTTACGCTAAAGGGGACGTGAAAGCAAGTCAGCAGGGCCAAGTCTCCTATATTTCCCCGCAGGGCTTACGCATGGTTGAGAGTCGTGCCAAGGTTTTGGTATAGCTCATTGAGATCAGTGAACACCGGTATTGGGAGCTGGGCTGCCATTGTTCAGAAGTTGCTGGTATATGGAGATGGTTGTGGGTGATCGATGAAGAGCTTAAATAGGAGGGTTTTCCAAATTCGGAGACATTGTGCCCCATATGCTCGACGACCCCGCGAGTCTGAAGTCGATGTGGCGCTTGTTTGGCGCCTTGCGCAGCTGACGGCGAACTCGTTTGAAGATCATGCTCTGCAGATGTCCCACATTGACGAATCGGCGAATCTTCGGGAGAGGTAGCGGGGAGATAAGATCTCGGCCCGGTCCGTCACGGTCTCCCGCGGCTCCGCCAGCTACAAACTTCCCCCTTAGCCGTTCCAACTCTTTCACTTGTCCTTCACAACCACATCCATCATGGCCGAGTTCAACCCAGCTCTCCTGACCCTTCCATCTTTGGCGCCCTCGTTGGCTTTGGAGGTAATCACCAACATCGCCGTGAATGACATGTGTGCTCAACGGATTCATAGCTTCTACCGCGTGGGCTCACCATAAACAAGATATTTGTTCAAGCAGATGGTCGGGTAAACCAAATTTTTCTTCTTCTTCCTTTTCCATGCGACCTTCTCGAATCTGACCACTATTGGCATTTCAGACACATGATATTGTCGTGGGTCCTGAAAATGCCACCGACCATGGAAAGATCAAGTATCACAATTCCATCGTTGGGCGATACTCCAACCGAATTCCCGTGGGGAAGCATACAATCGAAAAGAATGGTATTACAGCAGAGGCCGACATACTTCCAAATATCAGAGGTGAGTTCCTCCGGGCCCTCGTTGGCCAATGCGTACTCACACTCAGTCATCGCAGAGAACAATCTCGTATCGTTGCACGGCGGTCCCATAGGATTCGACTCGCTTCCGTTTATCCAAATCTCCCCCGCAACTGCCACCCTGTTTTCTAAAGCTGAGCTTACGAGCCTCTCCTCCCTTATTCCGGGAGACTCGAGCAGCAGCATATGGCGTCTTATCTCAGAAGATGGAGACCAAGGCTTCCCTGGAAAACTAACTACCGAAGTTCTCGTGGGTCTCGTCGCCAGCAACGAACCGAAGCAAGAAGGCGGTGGCGAGTCTGATTTGGGAAGCATAGTAATCATCTACCGCGCGAAGGTGGAGGGAAAGGACGGCGCGAAGGCGGTCACGCCTATTAACCTTACGCAACACTGGGGCTTCAACCTTGATGCTAGCCTTAAAGAGGATATCTCCGCTAAGGGACACAACCTTACCATCAAAGCAGCCAGTGTCCTGGAGCGAGATGCCCTCAACCTTCCTACCGGCAATTTACCTGAAGTCTCAGGAGCTCACATCCATAATGGCAAGAAAATTGGGGAGTCATTCCCCGACGAAGGATATGGTGCGTTATCTTGCACGCCTCGCATTTTTTACTCACACTGGGACCACTGTAATAGATGACTACTATCTTCTCTCCTCTGATGCCGTCGCGCCCATTCAGAAGTACATCCCTCTGGAGCAGATAACGGACCCCGCGTCTTCCCTTGATCTCCTGAAGGCCATCGTGGAGGCCCCCAGCAAGAACGCTGTTGAACTTAAATCTGAGAAGTCTGGCCTCAAGCTGACCTTTGACTCAAATCGTGCGTCTCGCTTCGTTCCACCTACAACAGTACATGAAACGACGTTCTAAATCTATCATCGATCCATAGAATCCGGTCTGCAGTTCTATAGCTACAATTGGCCCGATGTAAACGCGCCGCGCAAGAAGATACATGGCGGCAGTGGGGACTGGGATAAAGGAGACGGATACGTCCCAGGGAGTACGTCTTCCATCATGCTTGCTGACGAACACTCATTAACCATGAAATTGTGTGTAGCCGCCGCGATGATAGAATTCCACGAGCCACTATCCGCGTTCCTCTACCCAAGCTTACAGCAAAATGGGGACACCACACTACTCACATCGGATGAGGTGTATAACAACTTCGTGAGGCTCCGTGTATCTACGAAGCACGTTGTTTAGATGGGTGAGACTGAATGTCCGCAATGCGAATGTAGGAATATTGTATAGATTATCAAGTATCTGTAAATGCTAAGATCAGCAACGTTTTTGTACTCGAGTACTGTAGAGGGAAGCTAAATGAGGTGCCACTGGCAGTTGGCGGAGTTTGAATTTGTCAAACTTAACATTAACTCAAAAACGCCCACACTTCCTCTCCATACCGCCCGCCCGCTCTCTACTTATATTCTGTTATCTCTCTTTTCGCTGGGCTGAAAGGATTCTCATCACTGTCTCTACCTGAACGTGGGTGGCTATCCCAGGGCGGTTGCTCTTTCTCATTGGTTGGCGTCTCTGAACCGGCCCACATATCTCACCGCTATCTCAAACCGCTAGAGCCATCTGTGCTGAATGAATTACCACAATCGTTTTCACCTTGACTGGCGTGCTAGGAACATGCCGACGTCGTGTGCACAATTCCGAGAGGTGGCCGGTCGACGACTATATTCACTTTGGATGGTTCCTACCGAACAAAGCGCAGAAATCAGTTGGATCTATCACGGCGTGTTCATTTATCTTGTTGTAATCTCTCTGGTGTCCTTGGTATGTCTATAGCATTATCATCTTCCGAATATAGCGAGTCTGATGAGTTGGTCAGACTTGTGTCGCGTTCCGGGTTCTGATTTATTTAAGTACTGTGGCCTCAGCGTGGCCAGGCAGGATGTATTCGAACCTCTTCCCACACCTTGCTAAGGATGTAGGCACTCAATCTGTGATTAGTGATCCCACTCGCGGCATATCGGGGGCACGTGGTACCCGCTCAACGGCGAAAAGATATGCTGCCACTACTTCCGTACACAACCGCCGCCTCAGAAAAGCGAAACGAAAACATCGTAACTCCAGAACTATCGACGCTATCAAGCGGCCGTCTTTTTGGAATGTTCGTCAGTATATGCAGATTTGTGTTCTCAGTTGACTCTGTAACTTAGGGTTCGAGGAACATCTCTGTCGCGCAAGCTCTAATACGACAAGGAGCGCTTATACTTCGGTGGACGGTTCTCGCAACGATGTTCAGGATGCGAAATACTAAACAACGATACGCGAAAATCCCAACTCCCTCAGGATCACCCATGAAAGGTGGCTCGGATGAATGCGTTGCTCCTCTGGCCATCAACGAAGCGATACTTCTTCGCTCTTCTGTATCTCTTACTAAGCACTTGGCTCCGTCTGATCTAGCTTCTGGCTCCTTCACTTTCCATGCACCCGCTATTGCTATGCACCACGATGATGGAAATATTGAAACGCGCCTGTCAGGCTTGGCAATAGACGAAAAGACTTCAATATCCACGGACGCCGAAAATGGATTGGGTCAGACCTATTATGCTCGGTTCGTATCTGAATTGGAAGACTCCGGCTATTCTATCATTTGCACACGATCCTCTGTTGCAGTTGCGTTGCCGAAGAACCCCGAACTCGATTTTACTACCGCCCCAGCAGTCGTCGACCCCTCTCCCCAAAAGCATCTACCGATGGTTTCGCATAGGCCTCACAAACTTCCCCACTGTGAAGAGGGCGTTCCACTAGACCGTAGACCTGTGCCTTCGACGTATCAGCCCTCTGAATCTTTCGTCACGCCCCAAAATATCAGCGAGACTATTTGGGACGAGACTACAACCTCAAGAGATGCATCATTCATCGAGGGTTGCGCTCCTTCCGCGCACGACCCGCTTTCTCTCACCCCCCAGAGGAGTAAATCTTCAACAAGTGCAATAATGAACTGCCCACCACTTCTGGCAACGGTTTTCCCGCCTGTTATTCTCACTGAAAAACCCAACACTTTTTTGGAGCAGTATCAATACCCAACCGATATCGAATGGGCGTCGTTCTCCACGGACCTACGGGCTGGCGTGTGTGCCCAGGACGAGGAGATGCGGCCACGAGTCACCAGGAACAGTTCAAGCCCCGTTCTACCCACGGTGAAAGTACCCGACGAAGTGCGAGCAATTCAGCGACCTGAAATCCTATATGCAACACCCCAGGCACCGCATCGACCCGCTTATCGCAGAGCCACTTCAAATCCCGCACCACCCTGTCGCAACGCCGATGGTGTTATGGCCGCAGTTCGTTTGATGGAGGAATCTCGAGCGCGGCTTCTGCAGGAATCCAGGAAGGTCCAAAAGTGCGAAAATCTCCACACATCGATCTCGCCGTACTCTGCTGCCTATTTGAGAAGTCATCAGCCATCTCATTCTCAGATTCAAACTATCCTCACGCTTCCATCTATTAAGTCGTGGTCGGCTCCTCAACACGTAAATCTCAAGCGCGGTATGGACTTTGGGCACATTGAAGGACAGGGATTGGCTTCGAATGGTGCTATGCCGATGCGCGTGGCTACAGAGGATTCTCATGGCAGATTCAAACGTCAGAGACTGTGGCAAGATCCTACGCCCTCCTTCGATGGGCTCATTCGCGGTGTCACACGACACATGTGGCAGGCATGATTACACGGCTCGAACTTTGTATATTCTTTCGTTTTGTAATTTTGATTCGGTGTGTAAACCAATTTGCCCTCCGCGCGAGCTAGGATCTCGATTCTTGCTTGACTAGTTGCCTGCAGGTAGTCTCGCGAGCAGTCCCATATTGCTTTGTTGATGGTTGCTATTTGGCGTTGATAAGTAGAGAAAGTTGGCAGTATCGTCCTCGGGCGGTTGATCCGGGTATGCCTCATGGTCTTTACTTTGCGGAGCTTCGGTCCATCTCATAATGCAAAGCTTGAAGTTACTCCTTTGAAGTTGGGCAATGGCCAAGGGGTCATGATTATGACTGTGCTAATAGAACAACATGCAGAAACAATTACACGAGAGCAAGAAGAATTAAGCCAAAGCTATAACCATGGTGATGCGAAGACGAAGACGAAAGGGATATATGGATGAGTAATAAGTCAAGTGCGATGTGAATGAGACGATGCGTATAATGCGGGAGTCCATTCGACGCCCAGCGCCGATAGCCGAGAAGGAAAACGTCTAGATGAGAGAAGTGGTTCTTCATCCGTAGTATGTTCTGAGGAGAATCCATCAGTTTCGAGTGAATCAGACTCTTAAGATCGATGCAACTCACCCTTTTGCTGTGGAAGATATCGGCTTGAAGTCTGTGCGGCCAGACTCAACAAAGTGGCGCATGACCTCTGCCCAGTCATTGCGCTCGTCCCAAGAGATTTTGCTAGGGGGGTCGACTTCGACGGGCATGACTTGGCTGACGCCTCCGCATTGGATGAGAATGACTGCTGTGCCGATTCCTCCAGCTTTGCGGCAGCGATCCTCGCGGCGTTGGATGTCTGCAGCGACGAGGGGGTCCCGGCTGGTGACGTAGGATCGTTGAACAATGTGAGTTCCTGCAATAGTAAGCCTGTGGACCGAAGATCATGAGTATTCCGAGAAGCCGAGATAAAGAGCCAAGTGAGCTTACCGACGGTTCGAGTCAGGATGGTTGGTGTATTCGAGCTCAACAATCAGAGCTTGTTGGCGAACGTTGGCAGGGCAGCGCTTCAGCTGAAGAGCCTGGAAGCCGGCCCATCCGAGCAATGTCGCGTGGTTGGATGTGAACTTGCGCAGATACTTTGCGACGTTCTCATCCGCGTAGTCAGGACCGACCGGCTGCTGCTTGGCACCAGCAATCTGAGCAGCGGTGTGTTGGCAGATGGCCTTATGTGATGCCCAGTGTGACTTTTGGCATTCGGGTGTGCAGTACTGAGTAGTCATCTGTACGTTCGCGTCATGTCAGATCAAGTGACTCGTGAATAAGCTGGAGATAAAAACATACGCAGCCACCGCACATGCGAAACCTGGATGTGGCAGGATTTTCCACTGCGCCGCATTGGTCGCAGAGACGGTAACCCCTTTGCTTCTGCGAATGGTGGTAGGCAGATGGGGGAGTGTGGTAGTTGGCAGCAGCGGGTTGAGAGTAGCAAGCGGTGGCCATTGCGATTGAAGGTGTTTTAGCTGGATGACTCGTTGTATTGCCGAGGGATGATGATTTTTGGCCATGGCCATAGCTATTATATACCCAATCACCCAGGCGGCTCCTTCTTGGGTCATCGCACCGGAAGGGCGGATTACGATGCCAGAGAAAACGTCCGCATACATTGCTTTTGTTTCGCTGGCGTCGGGCGCGTATCGTCTATTATCTCGGTTGAAGCGATGTAGGACTTTGCAGGCGACAGAACAGGACAGGATGATCGACCTTATTGTGAAAGTTGTCGGTATCAGTCTCCTCGGCGGCTGTTCTGTTCGACAATTGTCTGCTCTCTCATGGCTTCGCACGACTCTTTTGTTTACTTTCGCTTCCATTTAGTCGGTCCACCAGACGATGACCCTCACCATAACCGCATACAGAAACTCAAATAATCGTTCCAGAAGGCACCACGCTTTTTGTTCCAGACAAACTCGTGCAGGATCTGCCGATCTTGATTTCAGTCTCGCCCGAACCTTATGCGTTGCCCCATGAACCTTGTCGTCCTTCTGCATCGGCGTCCTATTTCGCCTGGTGCGCGCTGGCTCCCCACATCTCCAAACCAATGACCGGTTAAATGGAGACACGCGCTCCGTTCACAGCCCTGCGCAGCGACGTCGACCGCTTACTGGAACCCGGTGGAACCCGGAGCGGCATTGCGTCCCAGTTTTATCCAGCTCCCTGGTCAGAAAATCGCTTATGTGGCCTCGAGAGACCTGTGCAGGTTCGAGCTCTTGTGCAACATCTCCGCTCTGTTGGGTCAGGTACCCCATACGTAGATCATTGTCATTTTATGTTCGTCCCGTTAGCGCCTATTCATCCTCCTCGATCGGGCGGGATGTCTTTTGTTCCACAGCTCGCTTAGATCTAAATCGCTCCCCGCCACGGATACATTTTCCTTTTTTGAGGGACTATCTGGCGTATCTGGCGCACTCTCCGATCCTTTCGATCTCAGGCACTGTTGTCTACTTGACCTACGCATCGACAGGACACATATCCCCATATCCGGGCAGAACTTCCCCGCTTTCTGGTGTGCTCCTCAGCGTCTACTTGTGCCTTCAGACTGATTCCTTTTTGTTTGGTATTACTGACTAGATTTTGGGCGTAGTTGCGAGGTTACCATAGCTCCCAGGACCACTATCAACTCACCACGTCCTTGGTGCATATCGTCATATCGGCATACATCAGCATCATGACGCTGGAGTACATCGATTTCTATTGCTGGATCATTTCCTGGACGCTAACCGCAACCTACGATGTGCAAATGTGATCATGTCGCTCCACCACTCTTCACCATCTCAGATTTTAACGAGTAGCTCCCTCATTTGAAAGAATGATATCAGTGATATGATCATTCAGCATTGATAAGTTTGAACGGATGCGTCTGTTAAAGGTCTGTCCCGCTATCTCGCGCTCAGAGGTCGCACAAGGCTAATAAAGTGGCGAAGGTTGAAGCCCATTAAAACTAAGGGCTATAAAAGTCTATGTATGCATACTATCAAGGGGTGGTAAGTAAGTGCGAATGCGAAGGTGATAAGTAAGTAAACGCGAATGCGAAAATGATAAATGAGTAAGTGCGAATGCGAAGGTTGACGATCCAGTAGTGTTACAGTATTCCGAATTTCAGGCTTAGCCCGTGTCAAGTAAATCAACGAATAAGAATATCAAAATGCTCGCCCATGCACGTCGGTGAACAAAGCACCGGCTGTACGGTCTCGTACTCCCTTCAAGAACTTGACCAGATTGGTGCCCCCCGTGCCCTTGAGTGCGTGGGCATCTGCCGCTGCTCCTTGGGTCTCCTGCGCCACCCGCGCCCGCGCCTCCGCCTGCTCGCGCGCCTTCTTCGCAGGCCCAATGATGTATAAAGCCACCACAATCATGTGCGAGTCGCGGAACTCCTTGAGCGCCTTCACGCACTCGTTGTACGCCTCCAGCAGCCCGGTGTTCTTCGACCGCTCGACGAAGTCACGCAGCGGCCGCTGGTTCTGCGACAGGTGCCGCAGGAAGGTGCGGTGGTGCCGGGACATGTAGATCTGCATGCGCTCCAGGAACGCGGCGCGCGAGTTGCCCTCGGCGGCGTGCGCGGACGCGGCGGCGGAGGCGCGCGCGCCGGTGGAGGTGGAGGTGTGCGAGTAGCGGTCGACGCCGAGGAAGACGTCGAGCGCGTGCACGAGCGGGCTCTGCCCCGCGCTAGGGCCGCTGAGCTCGATGGGCTCCGCGAGCTCGGGGTGGTCCTCGAGCCCCTCGAAGACCCACGGCCGCCCGCTTGGGTCCGAGTCCGCACCCTTGAACCACGGGCGGATCTGGTTGTAGAAGATGTCGGGGTTGCAACCTTCGCGCACGCTGAGGAGGAGCGTGCGCAGCTCGCGGATGACGGTGGCCATGGTCTGCAAGTAGGAGGTGACGCGCCGCTCGGCGAGGGTGTCGGAGTGGAAGAGCTCGTCCATGCTGGAGCGCATGAGCTCGAGGGCTTCGACGCCGCGCAGCTCGATGCGGGTGGAGGCGAGGTAGAAGGCTTCCTCGTCGGGTGTGTTGCTGAAGAGCGTCTGGCAGGCGAGGTTGTCCAAAGTCGGGAGAGCCTCTGAGCTGTGTGGTGCCACCTTGTGCTTCCAGTTATAAAGCACATTGTCGGTATAGTTGTTTGTGGGCGGTAGATGGAGCTCGGCAGATACTTGCAAGAGGGGAATCGTCAGAGGCGCGGGGATGAGTATTGGCGCGGAAGGGGGGAGCGAGTGGATGAATAGGTGGAGGATGAAGCTCAGGACATGGTGCGCGCGTCGCAGAAGGTATTCGGATTTTTCGAGATCATCTATCGGTAGGACGGGCAGCTAATTGTGTTCATAGGTTAGCAGAGAACTGTGCAAACGTGGACGCGAGACTTACCGATGAAATG
The DNA here is from genome assembly GCA_014898675.1 of Athelia sp. TMB. Classification (NCBI taxonomy): domain Eukaryota; kingdom Fungi; phylum Basidiomycota; class Agaricomycetes; order Atheliales; family Atheliaceae; genus Athelia; species Athelia sp. TMB. The sequence goes on from JACXVL010000523.1 coordinate 15,895, forward strand.
CTTGCGCGCCATGTCGCAGAGCTTTCTTGTTCCGCTGCGGATATCCCGACTTTGTCGCCTAATTGCAATCGCCTCCGACCAGCATCATCGAGGATCTCCTCCCATCGCTCCCACCGAACAGGAAGACGGGTCAGCGGTACCTGCGGTGGCAAGAATCCCGTGCGAGTATCAACGTCGAAATCATGGGCAGCAAGGGTGGATGTATCGGGCACGCCGACTGGGAGAGCATGACCAAGCAAGGTGTTCGGACGAGGAAGAGCCAGGAAATGGTTGGGGGCAACTGCGGTCATGGCTGGGCTCCCAGTACCTATGGTAAAGAGGGGCAGATCGGGGGGAGGGGGGGACGAGCTGTGATCAGACATTTTGTCGAGTTCCCGGTGGTGAATATATACAGGTGTGGGTGCTGGGCGTTACGTTATGTCTAAGTCTAAAGTTAAGCGCACAATTAGCGCATCTATGAAACCGAAGGGGGTAGGCCTGAAGCTTATTTGAGTTTCAGCACGACAATAGCAATAGCACTGCAGGGCGGATGGGCGAGCGGTAGGGTCACAGCGGAGATGGATTTCATTGCGAGGGTATAAAAAAAGGGGCCAATTCGGGCCGTCTTCCTGGCCCTGTTAATGTTTCCGTTCCGTCTCACGCAATCACCCCGAGGATAGTCATCATTCTGATTCATGAGAAAGCAGTCGGCCATCGCAGCTCAGAGCTGGCCATCTTCCTCGTTCAGAAATGCAAATAGGGATCTAAGGAGATACCATTGGGAGACTCAGACTCGTAATTTCAAACCTCTCCTGCAAAAGTATGCGAAATCAACAACAAATCGAGCGAGCAATTACCGCTACGGCCGTTGCCGTGTCGGCCGCATAGTCACATATGGTCAAAGCTTATGCGTTTACCACACGGTTCGGATCTCTTTTCTACCCTCTGGGCCTCTATAGTACTACAAACACCAGATTCCGACACGATTCAGAGTCACGCAAGAGCACCTGATTAGGATCGTCGAGGTTAGCCTATGGACCTTCCAACTGCATTCGGGCCCTGCCCGCAGTTGATTCTGAGGGATGTTCAACGCTCGTCGCACGGTACTCCAAACTGTGTTTGAGACTTTGCAGAATGACAGACATCGATGACATGATTCAATCACCCAGGCGACTGCATATGCCACGGAGGTCTAGGTCGTACGAACAACGATTCCCATGCCACTGTACATGATCTGGCCGCTGCTGTCTCAGGCTTTCAGGCGACACTCTGGAGCCGACGTCGGTCCCGTCTCGGGCATCGCCGCCACCCGGAAGAGAATGTTATTCAGCGCAGTCGAGGTCGCAGGACAGCGTACATAGTCCTTCATGACCGTATACGTGGCTCCGGCGCATATGAGCGCGTTATTTGTGGATAATCAGCGCAGATTCCCGGCATTAAAAGCTACTCCCTGCGGCCGCTTCTCTCCGTGACATGGACAATTGGCGACACCCCAACTGGCTGCAGTGCCCTGCAATGCGGCGGCGTGTTGCGACTCTGGCTCACCTCGGTCATCCACCCAACATTGGCTTGACACCGGCACCCACATGCTTGGACGTCATACAGGCTGAGTGCGTCACACTGGGCATCGCCAAGATCTGTTTCAAGGGTTCGTTTATCTCTATCAAACCGTATTTCGTGTGGGATGCAATGGCGGTCCGTCGGTTTTCCCAACTGGAAACGGCGTGGCTTAATGGGAATATGGGTGAAACACACAATGGAAGCGGCCTGGATACCAGATAGTAGGACGGCAGGGTCGCGCGCGGTATCGCGCACCACCGTCGGTCGCGGGCGCATATCATTCATTGCACCACCGCTCCCGTCTGTCTCAGGTGCTCCCGTCTGCCTCAGGTCCGTGCCGCGTGCTGAAGTTCTCTCACATGTATGGCTCATTTCTGGTGCCTATCGGGATTTTTTACATCGTCGGCCTCTCCATTTCTTTCGTAAATCTCTATCCGGAGCCCGGTCTTCGCCTTGCCCAAAGTTTCGTATTCTGGACACTCCGCAGGCCTCTCTTCCCTCCATTTCAGCTGCAGGGTTGCCCACATAAATAATCAAATTGGTCTCTTGCGGCCGCGACTGTATGCGCCGAATGTTGTGGCTTTTCGATCATGAGATGAGTGGCCGCGACGGTGAGGCAATCCATGCCTCGAGATGGGGCCAGGTGACGCGGAGCTACAGAACACCAAATGTACAGGCACCATATGTTGACGATCATCTTCCTAGCCCAGTTCCAGTTCAATGCTGTTTGCCGCACGCCATTCATTCCGCCCGATGCGAAAGCCACCACTCGCCGTAGACAATAAGGCGCTGCCGAGACCATTGAGAAACAACAAAAGAATCGCGACGTAAGTGGCAAATATACTGTGATCATTCAGGATGCCGAGAACCTTTCTAATTTCGGGCAGAATCTAAGATAATTGGGCGTTAAGACTTGAAGGCCTCTCGGTAAACTGAATGGAGCTGGCCAATAATGACCTCGAGAAGCGCGTGGATAAACAGCTGCTTAGCCCAAAATTAAGTCCAGCAATCTAGGGCAACGTTTGATTATAGACGCATTGAAATGGCTAGACTTTATGGATATTAAGCGGGTGGGCACGCAGCGGCTGGGCTACTAGTAAGTTAACTCAACGACATTCTCCTGAATAATTGATGGGTGAAAAATTGAATTAAATTCTTGAGTTGGTGCAAAGGCTTATTTGGAGAAGTAAGAGTACTTCGCCAGATCTGAGGGATCCAATTTATTGAAGAAATCTGCGGAGTGCAAACAAGTAGGTTCTGTATCGTGTTTCGCCAGGAGAAAGAAAACAAACCAGGCGGAAGTAGTATATGTTTACAACGCATATGACATCATGTTGTTCAAATGTTGGGTTTTTCACAGGACAAAAGGGATTGATTCTGGGTGTATATTCTCGCATAACATGCATCGTGGTTGAACTTGCCATCTGTCGTACTTGGTTGAACCGCCCACTCGAAAATGATGTCGACCTGTTTAACCTGCTTGAGATCGGTCTGAATTTGCGTTTGTTTTGTATGTACAACAGCACGTATCGTAGTGAATCTGTGGTATGCGGCAATGGGAGGCGAGAGCGAACGCGTTTTGCATGGAGGATTGTTTCGCATAGGCAGATTAAAGAGATTACAGGCTGTTTGTATTATGCATGTGACAGCTTGCTGAGATACAATATGATACATAAGAGGCGCGTGCGAAAGCGTAATAGATACAAAGGGAAGACAACAAAGGTACCACATCGTTACAATTAATATTTCAATAGTCTTGTTGTGGCATGGATTGGTGTTGGCCATGAGATAATTCGCTCATGTATGTACCCCAGTCGTCCAGCCTGTTACTCGTCAACCAATGCATTAAGATTTCAGGATTGTGCATTGTAACTTACTCGAAACCTGTAGGCGCATTGCTCCACATGGCAATGGTGTCGTCGCTGACCGCGGGCGGTTGAATGACGACTTGAGGTTGAGGAATTTTATGTTGCGGCTGTTGTGGCGCCATCGGTTGGACAGATTGGCCATCATTCGGAACTGCCAAGTAGTTCGGGAATCCGGTTCCCATTTGCTCATAAAACACTTGATCCAAAGGGAACTGCGCTGGGTTTGGCGACGGGTTGTTGAGTGCTGGAACAAGGCTATTGTGAAGGTAGGGCATAGCGTTCTGGTCCTGCATCGCGCCCGCCGAGTTCATCATGGTCGAAAACCAGAAGTCGTCCGGTGTGTTGATCGCTCCCACATCGGTCGAAGGGGTGAAGGATGGCAGGCTCGGTTGTCCGTGCAAAGGTAGGCGAGCTAACTCGGCGCTATGCATTGGAAGAGGAAATATTGAATCGTCAGGAGATGATGCGGATGCTGGAGATGCAGCTTGGGTTATTCGGCGGTTCCCTGAAATCACGCGTCTGCCGTCCGGCAATAATGGTGGTGTTGCTACAGACGACGATGTTGAGGCTGTCGCAGGACTGTCTTCGGCGCCTCTGATTCGTTTATTGCTCGGTCCTGGGCTAGGTTCGGGCAAGGGGAATTCTCCCACTGAGGCAAGCTCGCAAATAACATCCCTTGAGGCACGTCAGTCACGATCCTGTCTTAATATAAGGACTTGAACTCGTACCATAAGCGACCGTACGAATGAAACCTAGCATTGTAATGAGCAACGTCAAGTATGAATACACGTATCACACACCTCTTTTCACCGAATTTGAGGACAGCTAAGCACCTGTGGACCTCTTCCATTTCCTTCTTTGGATCTGCATTGACACCTGACCGCTTTCCACCCCATATATTCAGCAACAACACAATCCCGGCTGTAAAGACAGCGGCCTGAGGTAATGTTATCAGCATGATATCTCCAACGAGTCCAGGCATCTGACCTGCAGCTGCGGCATGGCTATCCCGGTTCTTTTCATGTGGATGTCTATCACATGGCTAGATGAGCGAGCGGCATTGGTGCAAATAGCCAGGGAAGGAAATGATAAGGGCGAGGGTTTTCGAGGCGAGGGAATGAACGGTCGATGAATGAGGATTTGCAAATGATAGTACGTGACGTGAAGGTATGCGGATTGATTGAAGAATTCCATGTCTTCGCGATGGGGATCCCAACGGACTAGTGAAAAAATTAGGCGTTAAATGCGAAGGGCCTAAAGGTGAGCTGCCTAGACGTACGGTGGTCAGGTACAGAGTCTATCCATTTATTCAACGCTGAATCAAGTTCTGCGACGATGTGCTGCTCCCACTTCGGACCGACGAATCCTAGCATGATCTTTGATTTGTTGATGGAGTACTGACAGCAGATGCATGAGAAACATCGACCAAAAACAGTAGAGAACGACTCACAATGGTGCGGAGCGCGAAAGCAAGGACTTGTAAAAGCTTCAAGTAGATAATAAAGAACGTTATCTTTGACGGCTTTCCTGGCGGCTGCTTGAAAGCTAGTGCTGGGTCTGGATGATCCCAGTATTCATCATCGCAGTCGACCGGGAAGTCGAGATCAAAGCTATGTAGACAGGGTTAAAATGCAAGATTCAAGATAAGATTCAGGATATCAACGCAAACGTACTCTTCGTCTTGAAGCGCACAGGGCCGGCCTAAAATGCTGCTTAAGAATCTGTCCAGAAGAACAAGTCCCCTAAGAGCTTATTAATACCACGAGACTCGCGAATGATGCATTCCGCGTACCAGAAAGCCCGCTTCCACAGCTCATCATCCGCGGTGATATTGGATGTATACATCTTTCGCCTATGTGCACCGACATCTTGGGCCATGCGAACACCAATGCCAACCATTGTCCAGCATGCTTGCGGGGCGGAAGAGCTTTGCAAGAACAGTACAGAAAGCTAAATCAAGGGGATTAGCTCGAATCGAGAACGCAACACAAAGGATGTATTTCTTACAACGTAGACCTGGAGGTCGTAAAGACACGGTGGCGCCAGCAGTGATTTCCGAACCATCTGCACCTGGTCAAAATATTTCCACCCAGCTGTATGTAGGGAGTTTGCATTTGGGAGGAACACTCGCAGGTCAGACGAATAGCGCGATGCGATTGCGCAGACCAACAAGACCGTGGCCCCGAAGCCCGAGCTCCGATAATGCAGGTTATCTAGAATACCTTTCTCAAACGTAGGCCGGTGCAGAAGGGGTACCACGAGGTTCGTGTACTCAAAGTAAAGGTCGATTAGGTCCGCGAGGAGATCGGCCTCGGGGAATTCGTATATGGGAATATCTGTATTGACTGTGGCTAGCTCCCACTTAACCGTCATATGAGCATGTTTCGCACATGATTTGGGTAATGGTCTTACCGGGCGGACATTCCAAAACTCGGGTCGCTTTTGCCCTATTGCAGGGCTGGTTGGGCGCTCGATGGAATTGCCAGTGTACTCATTCTTCAGGTCTAACGCCGCTTGTATCAGCATGACCCCGCTTGATTTCCCGAAGAACCGGTAATTCATTGGGTCCTGTTGGAGGCGCTCCCTGAGGTTAGCAGATATGTCGACCGTGGCATAGTCTGCCTCCTCCTCGTCATCGCTATCGGGGGGACCACAAGCGGGCGCCAGTCCATCATCATCCTCAGTGGCGGTCTTGATGCCGTGTATGTGAAGGGCCGAGGGCGATGAGATTCCTGGGCTCGGTATATCCATATGCCGCTGCCAGATAGGCCTGTCGTTGTCTAATTCCTGTCTGAAGTCGCCATCGGGGTAGATCTAGGGTACAAGCCATTAGTCAACCTCCGAGTGCGGCATAAACCTATACGCACTTTCGTCAGCAACTTCTCCATCTTCTCCAGCCGGTTCTCTAAGCCCTCTACATATCTGCAATCAGGCGGTCAGCTGCAATCACAGAGTATGTGTTCTAAGCTTGCCCTTTCGGCGGTCCGCGTTTCTGATATCGAAGGGTCAGTGTGTTTCACCGGACGGGTGAGATTCCAACGCGCACCTTTGCAGCCTCGACATAGGTGCAGCTGAAATTGTACGCGATGCAGTTAGAGCATTTATTGCCCGGCATCGAGCCTCCATCGCCTATGCGCAGCGTGATTAGACCAGTAGCAAGATTGAAGTGTACATGTCACTTACAGCGAACTGGAAACAAAGCCTGTCAACGATCGTGAAGGGTTAATTGAGGTGGATAGATCAACGTACTCTTTTTGCGCCTGCATATGTCGCAGGCTCGCTGTATGCGCCTTTTCTTCGAGCCGTGGGGATCTCCTGACTCGTCGCCTGAAGACATATAAGAGTAGGGGAGTGGGTATGGTAGTGAGTGTCAATAATAAGTTTCAAGCTCGTGCGACTGCGGGTATAGGCTACTAAGCGTTTGACAGGGGCTGTCGTCACTTTTCGAGACCTATTATGAGACGTACTGCGGGTGCCGACCTCGGCATGCATGATGATAAACATAGCTTTCACCTGCTTTCACCGGGTTTCTCAATAGTTAATATGAGTCAAGACTGATATTGGGACGATGTGCATTGTGGAAGGCAAGATAGTAGAATTCATCCTCATCCAGAGGGGGTGGATAAACGAGCGTACGAGAATAGATAATAGGTAGTACAGAGTAAGTTTGCCAGACTCAGAAAGCATGCGATGGACAGGAATGACAAGACAAGGAAATGCAATGGATGTGAATGGATCGGTATCGATAACAGTGAGGGACGATTGGCAGGAAGGGCAAGTGGACTACCAGTACACCGGCAATCCACTTGTATTAGAACGCACGAAGCGTGAGTGGTAGTGTAGGTGAAACCAGAATCACAACTATCCAACAGTAAACAATTGATTTGAAATAGAACTCCGAGAGAAAAAGAAAGAAAAAAGGAATATGCACATTCACCAGCCCGAGTAGTGGTAGTCGTCGGCCCAAGAGCGGTTGCGCGCCATGGCGCGCCGCTTGCGGTCTGCCTTCTCGGTTTCCTCGTGGCTCTTGTGCAAGGCACCATTGTTAGTGGGGGTATTGGCATGACGCGTTGCTTCCGGCAGGGTGGTCATTGGGCGGAGACCATTGCCACTCAGCGCAGTGGCGCTTTGTCTCCGCTGGCCCATGACGTTCTTGCTGACCTGGCGTTCCCAGAGGAGGTTCCGGCGCAGACTCTCCGACAGCTCCGTCGCGAGCATCTGGCGACGAGTAGTTCGTGGTGTAGAGGGCGCCGATGGCGCAGGCAGATTGTAGGGGTGTCCGACTGGTATAGGAGCGGACGTGACGGATGTAAGATGCGGACGAGACGGTCCAGGAGCCTGCGGTTTCGGTTGGCCCTTGTCGATACTCCGTCTACCAGCGAGCGCGGCAAGTCGCTCTTGGGCGATACTCTTGGAGACCTGGATCTTGTCCTCGGGGTTATCGTCTTCGCTGTCAGTGTCCATTTCCATGTCCTGCTGCGGGCCTTTAGGTTGATAGCCGCCATCAATTCGGGCTTTGCCCATAGCTTCCGTGAGGCCGCTGGGACCGTTAGCGGGAGGACGCATGGTAGCCTGAACTGCCTGAGGAAGAGCGGCTGAGCTCTTGCTGGTGCTGAGAGGTGCCAAGGCGCTGAGTCCTGAGAGCGTATTGCCTCGCCGCGGGAGTTGAGTCATGTCCTGAGTCGAGTGGCTGGCGCGGTAAGGATGGTTGGGAGGGAAGATGGTCGGATCCGGGTTTAGCAATTGCGAAAGCAAGCCAGAGCGACTGCGGTCGAGGTTCGAGTACGAGCGTTTGGGTACCTTGGCAAACATGTCCCGCTGGCGCTGAGCCTCCAACGCCGCCTCTCTCAAGCGAATCTCCTCCTTGCTCTCCTTCGTCGGCTCCTCCACGGCGCTTGCTTCTTCCGAGCACCACGATTCGTCATCAGAGTCCGTCTCGAAGTCCGAGTCAGAAGCACTGCTCGCGACGACAACTCTGCGTCCGTTGGTCTTCTGAGTGACATTCGGCTTCGCGGGACTGACTGTCCGTTTCTTGCTAACCGGAGCCTTGACTTGCGCGACAGGAGGCGGCGGAGGCGGCGGTGGCGGCGGAGACGGCGACCGCGCCTTTGTCATAGGCTGAATAGTGTCCTTCCCGGCCTTGGTTCCATGCGACGACGACGAGCCAATGTTGAAGGTGGGCCGGGCGGCTCTGCTGTCGTTGGACGACTGCCGCCGCACAGGCCCGCCCTTGCTGTTGCCCCTGCGCATGGCTGGCCGGACCACGTGCCGCACAGCCTCCTTGCCCTTGCGCTTCATGACCACAGGCGCCTTCGCCTCCGCGCTGCTCTTCATGTGCATCTGGCTCGATCCGCCACTGCTGGCTTCCATCGCATCCGATGCCGCTATCGCCTGGACCGCATCTCCGTCCAATCGATTGATGTCTGTCGGAGATATCCGCTCAGGGGAGTTTTGGAGGAAGAAACCGCGGCCCGAAGCTTTGAGCTCCTCCTCGCTGGGCGTAGGCAGCCGGCTTGGACGGGGTGGTGACAATCGGGCGTCTGGGCTGGTCGCCGTTTGAGACACTGGCATAGTCATCAGCACAGGAGATGGTAAAGGGGGCAGTAAATGTGTCGATGGCAGCTGGTGGCCGCGGACCACCGGGTTGGCGTGCGTTAGGATCGGCGTAGCTGGCGGCGTTGGGTGCGGTGTGGGGTTCACGACGACGACGCGGGGGGCAGAGCCAGAGGTGGGCGGTGTGGACGGAAGACACACAGCGGGCAATGTCATGTATTTATGCGGCTCAATTATCTCCCGGCTGGCCGAAAGAGGGCTCAATAAAGGGCCCTTCCCGGCGCTGGGAGATCGTATCCGCTCGATCGCACTGTTCGGCAGCATGTCGACAATGAATTTTCCAACCGATGGGGTCTGCTTCAGGCGGCCGATTGAAATGCTGAGATTCGAGCTGGGCGAGGACGAGGTGTCCGATGAGCGATCAGACGGCGGTGGCGCGAGGAGCGGTTGGTTGTACAAGGCAGGCCCGTATGAGGGTGCTGAGATAAATTGCTGGGCAGACCGTTCACGCGACGCTGCCGAGGGCAACTATGGTCAGTCCAGGCGCGGGCCAGAATATGACCAGTGCACTCACGATCGGCCGTCGGTGGGTGTTCGGGGGCATAGAACGGAAAATCCTTGCCCGTTTCCAATGGCGTGGGTGAGCTCGTGTCGGGTGTGAGAGGGCGGTACGACTGCGCCGCGGCCATCTCGCGATACCACAGGCGCCACGAAATATTTTCCAGTCGGCGGCCATCCTTGACGGATTCCTTGCACTTGGAGAAGACTGGCGAAGGCGGGAAACGGGGATTCGTTAGCAAAGCGTTCGGACAATACATGCATTGCAACAAAAAAGGAACTCACGGGCCCACAATCCAGAGAGCGCATCGCCGCCTTCGAGGTCGCGCACCGCGTCGGCGGCCACTGCGAGCACAGGCGCGGGGAACGAGCTGATCATGTTCGAGTAGTATACAGAGATAGAGAATTGAACCCAAGAAAAGAGACGAGAGTACTGAGCGGAGCTTTGTCGACCAACAGGGTCAAAGCAGCAACGCTACTGAACTGCTATACCGCGGGGGCAGAGTTCTCCGTTCGACAGCAGTGATGCTTAGGAAGCTAATCCAAGCACCTAAGCGGCGAAATCGTCCTGGCGCTGGCGAAGACGAGGGCACCCGGGCGTCGAAGGGGGGGACCGACGAGAGGGCGTAGTCGCTTATGATAAACCAACGAGAAGAAGGTAAAGCGCGGACTGGGCGTATCAGCCAAGTCGGGCCGGCATAATTGACATATGTTGATTTTATTAATAATATTTTATTGGCCTGCCTTTTTGGCCACATGACCCGGGGGCGTCCGGCGCCCCTCATTTCGGCCTCTCCGCTGACCTGTGTTTCCCCGTTCCCCGGGCAGATCACATGCAGCTACATACGCTACAGCAATTTCGGCGACAACAAAGGCGCGGCCGATTCGCGTCCCAGCTGCGCTATGCCCAGCGCGATCGCCACAGCACCATTCCAATAACACGCTGCCCCCTTATCCCTTATTAGCACGAGCTCGAGCAGCTTGCGCGGGCGATGCCAATCGAATCGGGAGTTCACATGCCATGCTTTGCAACGTTTGACGCGCATGGGATTTTGATCCTGCCCTATATATTCGCTTTTGGCGGACGCTGCACCAGCAATTTTCCGCGCGCCCCTCGCATCGCAGCCGCTTGTCATGATACATAAGGATCAGGGGCGTGGATCTCGCGAGGGATTCCGCGTTGTGGTGTGGCGCCCGCTCGATTAGGCGTGCCAATCCGCGGTTCCAAGGAGACGCGACGCCTCGCGCCGCCGGGGCTCGGGTAGATATGTAGGCGGTGTGCCAATCGAGTATGCGTATCAGCTGTTGGGGCGTAGCGCATTCCGTGCAGAATGGCGTGAATGCGTGCCAGTGGACAAAGTGGCGCAGCGCGCCACGGCCTCGGAAAGCCTTCAACTTATTAAAGCACATGGGTGCAAAGCCGCGCACGAAAGAGGTATAGGCAGTTCGTGCTCGGAACACCAGCGACAGCTCGTATGCAGCTGCATTCGACGAAAGGCGACCGGCACCGCGGATCGCACGCGCCAGAAGCTGCGCTATGCGGGGCAGTCTGCTCCAGTGGCGGGGAAGGCCCGCCGATGCAGTGCTCTGCAGTTGCGCTGGGAACTGCTGGCACGATGCGGATTGATAATCTAGGGTCGACGAGGGGGAAGCCGATGCGGAGCATGATCGTCAAACGTTGGAGTTTGGGCTTGGGCAGGCGGCTGACGCAGCGTCAAGTGACCGGGGCATCGATATCAGGGTCGTCGGAAATGCGCGAATAAGTATGCTAGTAGCAGGTGCACACAGGTACTGTAACTGTATAGACAAGTAAAGTATAACGGAACGGAATGCGCAGCACCCCGGAGCCGGGCGGATGTAAGTAACTTAAAGTAGGTGCAGATGACACCCCGGTGGGGGGCCTGCGCGGGGTAAGGTACATTCTGCCGAGAATTATCAGCCTTACGAGCGCACGCACAACACCAGCACAAGCACGGCGCCCCAAATGGGGAGAATGCTCACATTGTCTCGTGCCCAAAGGGGATGATGCCACTAATCCTGCTAAGCACTCGCCGGCATCCATTCCGCCGCCTGGGGATGCGGCTCGATCTTGCACGTCCCCTTCTCGACGTGGTATTTCAGCCCGTTCGGGTTGAGGTACGCCTGCCAGATAGACAGCCGCTGTCAGATCAGGCACAGCGTGACAGCATTGCGGGGAAACAAGCGCACACCTTTGAGCAGCCCGCCGTCTGGGGTATCCAAGTAACGGGCGGTCAGCAAACGGACCACGGATCGCGCAATGCACTGACAGGGCACCTGAACACCTTCTCCCTCTTCCGCGGGTACGGGCGCGCACGTGTGCTCCGTGCGTTCCGTGGCTTGGCCGCGCTCTTGCTGGCCACGCTGGCCTGGGGTATCGTGGGCGAGGCGAATGACGAGGGGGGCAGCCCGGCGCCTTGGTCCGACTGGGGCGAGCTGGGACTTGGGCTAAACGCCTCCTCTACTGGTTGGGGAGAACTCTCCGGCCCGGGGCGTGGCGCGTGTTCGAACTCGCCGCGAGAAATCTGCTGGGGGTACGGCGCGGCTGGGGACGCGACCCGCGGCTCCTCGAGCGCGTGACTGAGCTCCGAGTCATGTACTAAGTGCGACGGTACGTGGTGATAGGCATCGTATTGCGCGTGGTGATGCGCATCGCTATCATCGCCGTATTGCGGGGCTGGTGGCGACGCGGTGTGGCCGTATGGCGGTGGCGATCCGGCATGTGGGCACTCGCGCTCGCGCTCGCGCGCAAAGCCCGCGTACTGATACGCGAATTTGTTGGCGTATTTTGACGGCAGGATGGGCGAGGGCGCCGAAGACGAGGGCGACGACTCGGAGGGCGAATCTGCCCGCGGCACGCAGGTCCCGGCGAGCACATGGGCCTCCTCGAAGTGCTCCAGGAGCGAGTGCAGGTCGGCGAGGTGCAGCCCGCAGCACTTGAAGTCCGAGCACTGCGACAAGCTCATGATCAGCTTGGGCCACCGAGATGTGGCCGCGCGTACGTACATAATCGCGCTCGAGCGCGGATACGCGGTCCCACAGCCCCGAGTCGGACGGTGCGTAATGCGGGTAGGGCACACTGAAATCGGACACGTAAGCAAACCTGCTGAAATTTAGATTTAAGAATTTAGACGTACTCGGGCAGCGAGAGACAACTCATGGCGGGGCGGTGTTCGAGTTGCGGGGCGGGGAGCGCAGACGCGGGCCTCGTGGCGGTAGATATGGGAAACGGGCAGGCTTCGGCGGATCAGAAGCGCGCAATGAAGCCTGTTCGAACTTCGCGCGCGAATGTTCTTCTCGGGAAGCTTAAGCACGCAGACCAGGCGCGCGGCGGGAAGCTTAACGGACAGCGAGCCCAAGCTGTGGATTTGGCGGAATTGGGATTAGAAAAGGCAAATGCGAGGTAAACTCGGCGGTGTCTTCTCCTTGGTCCTCTGTCACCCAACGGAGAAACACCGCAATTCGGAGAGGACGGAGCGGCGTACGAGGGCGTGGAGCGAAGGCGGCGCGTTAGGCCTAGGGTCGATATCGAGGCCGGTTATCGCTGCTAGCGCCATCGACGTCGAGTGCGCATATATGGCTATGCGTCATGCTGGACGTCAGACTGGCTATCCTGGATATTGGGGGCGCAGAAGTTTGTAAGGCATGCCCGAGGCCGCATTGATGGAAAGCAGTGTATGCATGCGGGCGCGGAGAACCCGAGATAACCGTGGATCAGCGCTCAGCACTCAGCATCCAGGGTGGCGGCGCATCGCAGGTGCTCTGATAGCGCGGAGTCTTGCACGCGCTGGGTCGAAGCAGAGTCGGGTCACGGGCGGCGGCAGATTCGCTCGCGCCTTGAGCTTGAGCTTAATCGCCTAAGACTCGGACCTCGAAGGAACTTGGAAAGGCATGCACTCCGCGAACGCGAAGTAAACTCGGCACGTGTCTTCTAGGTGCGCCTCTGTCACCCATACGGAGAAACCCGCAGCTCCGTTAATTTGCGCAACGGAGCGAAATGCAGCCGCCCATATGATAGTATTACAGTAGCAGCAGAGTGGCGCGCTATAAGGGTCGCATCGATAGCGGTTATCGACGTCGACTGCTCCCCCAAGTTCGCATATATTGCGGTTGTGTCATGCTGGACGTCACATTGATTGAAAGCAATAGTGATGTATGCATGTGGGCGCGGAGCATTCGAGGGAGAGTGGATTGGCATCCAGGGTGGCAGCGCACATCGAGGTGCTTTGATAGCGTCTGGGTCGAAGCAGCAGGCGGGTCACGAGCCTGGGCGCGCGAGCGGATTCTATCGCGCCTTGAGCTTGAGCTTAATCGCCAAAGACGCGGACCTCGAAGGAATTTGGAAAATGCATGCACTCTGCGAACGCGAAGTAAACTCGGCGGATGTCTTCTACGTGCGCCTCTGTCACCCGCGCGGAGGGGCCCCAAACTCCACCCATTCGTGCAAGACGGAGCGAGGTGCAGCCGCACATATGCATATAGTAGTGACGGAGCGCTCAGGCGGCCAATTACGGTTGATATCGACATTGGTTATCGCCATAGATGTCGACTGTTTCCCCTCAAGCTCGCATACATCGCCTTTGCGTCATGCTGGACGTCAGCCCGGCCATCTCGGATATTCGTGGCGCCTCCCGAGAGACCACATTGATTGGAAGCAATATAGTGCATGCATGTGGGCATGGAGAACCCGGGTAGCAGTGCGCATATGTTGATATTGCGTTTGCGTCATATGCAGGCTGCACGTCAGACTGGCTTTGATCCTGGGTATCTGGGGCGCCTTCGTTTGCGAGGCACGCGAGGGGTCACATAAATTGGAAGCAATGTGGGCATGTGGGCTCGGAGAAACGAGGAAACTGGGGATCAGCATCCTAGGTGGCAGCGCACATTATTGAGGTGCTTTGATAGCGCGAAGAGCCTTGCAGGCGCTGGGTCGAAGCGGCAGGCAGGTCACGAGCGCGAGCGCGGGCGACGGGTTCGTGCGCAAGCTTGAGCTTACTGCAACAGACAGAGAACCGCCAAAGACTGGGAAGGAGATCGGAAAAGGCAAACGCGAAATAAACTCTCGCGGTGTCTTCGGCTTGCTCCTCTGTCAGATGCAGAGCGAGATGCAGCCGCACATACGATAGCGGTGGAGCATTAGGGGTGCTGTCGTATCGGTTATCGCTGCTAACGCCATCGACGTCGAGTTCGCAAATATTGCCTTGCGTCATGCTGGACGTCAGACTGGCTACTATCCTGGATATTCGTGGCGTCCCGGAGGTCACATTGATTGGAAGCAAATGCATGCATGCGGGTATAGAGAACCAGGGGAGCAGTGCGCATATATTGATATTGCGTCTGCGTCATATGCATGCTGCACGTCAGACTGGCTTCCATCGTGGATATTTGGGGCGCCTTCGTTTGTCCGGCACGCGAGGCTACATAGACTGGAAGCAATGTATGCATGTATGCATGTGGGCATGGAGAACCCGAGGAGCAGTGGATCAGCATCCTGGGTGATATAGCAGCACATGCAAGCCGCAGGTGCTTTGATAGCGCGGAGAGCTCTGCAGGCTGGGTCGAAGCAGCAGTCGGGTCACAAGCCTGGGGATCGCGCATGAGCTTGAGCTTACCGCAACGGACAGAGGACCGCCAAAGATCTGGGAGGGCGAGCGCGAAATAGCCTTTATCGGGTGTCTTCTACTTGCGCCTCTGTCAGAGCGAGACGCAGCCGCACATACGATAGCGGTGGAGCATCAGGGTTGCTATCGAACTGCTAACG
Source organism: Athelia sp. TMB (assembly GCA_014898675.1). Taxonomy (NCBI): domain Eukaryota; kingdom Fungi; phylum Basidiomycota; class Agaricomycetes; order Atheliales; family Atheliaceae; genus Athelia; species Athelia sp. TMB. The sequence continues at coordinate 31,192 of JACXVL010000523.1, forward strand.
CCATCGACGTCGAGTTCGCATTATAAATTATATATTGGCTTTAATTTGCGTCATGTTCGACGTCAGACTGGCCATGTATCATCCTATTCGAGGGCGCCTTGGTCCAGCCGCGGTGGAGAGCCTGTGGACGTTTTTGTTAATTACAAGTTTACGCTATCGCACCCGCAGTCGGAGAGCTTACGATTTGTGGAACCGGCTCGTCGATAGCTCCAGCAAAACAGCTGCAAGGCTAGCTTACGCGAAAGGTCACATTGATTGGAAGAGGTGTATGCATGTGGGTATAGGAACATTATGGATCAGCATCCTGAATAGTATAGCAGCACTTGGTCTTCCAGTTGTGTCCATATTACCCGTCCCTGCCGTCCGGCGAGCCCGAGATCGGCCATAGACACGGCCTTCTATATTACGACTTGGATAGTTAGATTAAAGCATCAAAGCGTTATCGAAGATATCCAGGATATTAATCCCAAAGGGGGGCTCGATTGGCGGTGGTGGGAGTGCAGGACGAAGAGGGTTTGACTGCTGCCAAACGGTGTCGCGCCGCCAGGGTTCTCCTGATCGACGCGGTCTCGGCTCTCCCTCTGCCCAGAACATGCCAGGTCCATCCGTGTCGATTATAGGGCAGTCGTCTCTCTGTTTATCTCTGTCCACGCTTGTTTGACGGACGCCTGGACTTTGGTGATGGGCGATGACGGACGGCCAACCTTGGCCATCGGGATCGGGACTTTGGTCGTCTGTCACCAACCACAAGCAGCTATCTTCGTCAATCTTCGTTCATCGAACGTTCATCCTGTGCTGGCCCTGCCAACAAAACAGGTCCCCGAATAGCCCACCCCTCGACGTGCAGACATGACACAAGTGCACCCTGACCACGCCGAGACCCCCGACCCAGACCCCGCGCCTATGCCCGCACCCGTCGACATCCTCATCCTCGGCGCCGGCTGGACCTCGACCTTCCTCATCCCCCTCTGCGCATCCACGCACGTCTCCCACGCCGCGACCTCCCGCGCGGGCCGCGCCGGCACGCTCCCCTTCACCTTCGACCCGCACGCCCCGCCCGACCCCGCGCTCTACGCGCGCCTCCCGCGCGCGGAGACGGTCGTGATCACGTTTCCTATCACCGTGCCGGGCGCGTCGGCGAGGCTGGTCGAAGCGTACCGCGCGGGGCACGAAGGCGCGGGGCGGTTCGTGCAGCTGGGCACGACCGGCATCTGGGCGGTGCGTGCTTGCGCCCAGTATTGATCCTGACTGAGACGGATCGACGGGCATGCAGGGCAAGGACGATCCTTCGCCGCGCTGGGTCGACCGCCACACCCCGCCCGACGCAGACAATCCCCGCGCGGCCGCGGAGGCGGAGCTGCTCGCGCTGCGCGACACCGCCGTGCTCAACCTCGCGGGGCTGTGGGGCGGCGCGCGCTCGATCCGGCGGTACGTCGGGCGCGTCGCGCCCACGAAGGATGCGTTGCGGAACAAGGTACTTCCCCCCTCCCCCGTACTCCCCATCCCCCCTACTCCCTACTCCCCTCACCCCCTCCCCTACTCCCCTGCACTACACCAAACACCAAACACCAAACCCCCAACGCTAACACGAACACGGCAGGGCAGCCTGCACATGATCCACGGGAGCGACGTCGCGCGCGCGCTGCTCGCCGTGCACGCCGCCTTCGCGCGCGCGGCGGGGCAGCGCTTCGTCCTCTCCGACGCGCGCGTGTACGACTGGTGGGACCTCGCGTCGGCGTGGAGCGCAGGCGAGCGTAGCGAGCCCGGCGAAAGGGGCAAGGGGCTAGGGGGAGGGGGGGAAGGGGCAGAGGGGGGAGGGGAGAAGGGGGAGGGGAAGGGGGAGCAGGCGGCGTGGGTGCGCGAGCTGATGGACGAGGCGGGCGTGCGCGCGCTCCCGCGCGACGCGGGCCTGCTCGGGCGCGTGCTCGACGGGCGCGATTTCTGGCGCGTCTTTGGGCTCAGCCCTGTGCGCGCGCGCTTGGAGTGATCATGAGGGATGGGTTCGGATTGGGCTAGTGTACACATTGTTGGTAGTATATACTAAGATACTTGTTCCATGTCGTTGTCTGAGAGTCTGAAGAGTCTCCATCTCCCCGTCGCCGTCTACTCTCCCTAACCCGACTTCACGCGTACGGGAGCCGACCTCAAACACGGCAGATAGCCGGCGGTACGCCATAGCGGATGGGCTATGCGCCTCACTGGCCTCCGCGCCCATGCACCCTGCGGCAGAACCCGCCCGCTCCCGCATGCACCCAGAACCCCGCGCAGAGCTGTAGCAACCCGCATGAACAGCATCAGGGCCGCCCCGCCGGCCCCAGATGCGAGACCCGAGTTCCCCGCGGAAGCAGCGGGCGCGACGGGGACGACTGCAGACTGACATGCGCGAGACTCGTCGGCGGATTCGGAAGCGCCTGCTGTCAGCGAGAACTGGTGCAGTGGCGGCGGGTCCAGCCGCATATCGCAGGTGTACAGGATATCGCGAGGCACGGGGGTTGAAGGAAGTACATCGCGGCTAATCGCAGGGGGTCCGAGCTCGAGCGTGGAAGTCATCCTGTGTGGGCATTGGAGGCTGCGTACTGAGGGCTCAGGGCTGGGTGGCATTGGGACCTATTAGAGATGGTGTGTCAGAATGGAACTTGCAAGACACGCGCAAGAATGTTATACTTGCCTCCAATTGATATGACCCATCACGTCTATCCTAAGAACGGCAGCGTGACCTTAAGAAGTCAGTTCAAATTTACTGTAGAAATCAGGGAGAGAGCTGGATATCAGCCTGGCAAGCGCCGCAGACTACACCCGCTACTTGCTGGATCGACGGATGGCTGCACGACCGTGTTTCAGTTTGCTCCTGCAGCGAGGGATGTAGTTGAAAATGGTATTCAAAGCTAGTGTACACATTAGTAGGTAGTAAAAAAAATCAAGAGACTTCCTCCATGTCGTCGTCCGACTCGTCCGAGTCGTCAGAGTCCCCGTCATCCATGTCGACGTCGCCGCCGAGCGCGCTGGGGCCCGCGTCGCCCTCACCCTTGACGCCGTCGCCCTTGAAGTTCGCGCTGAGCTCCCACATGCCCGTGTGCTCGCCGCTCCGGTGCAGCGTCGCGATCTCCTGCAGCGTCTCCTTGAGGTACTGCTCGGGCTGCTGCGTCTTCTCCCGCAGCACCTTGATCGGCCACAGCGGCTTCTCGCGGAAGAGCGAGAAGAGCTGGTCGAGGAGCTGGTTCTTCGGCATGCGCGCCATGCGCTCGAACGCGCCCTTCTTGGGCTTGGGTTTTGACGCCTGTATGCGATCAGCTCATCATCAGCAGTGAGGTCACGAAGATGCTTACGACGAGGCTGTCGAACGCCCGGCCAGAGCCGACACCGACACCGCTGCTGAGCATGTTGATCCCGCCGCGGCCCCCGCTGATCCCCGCGTCCTCGATGCGCCCAATCGTCCGCTGCGGCGTGTTGTACTTGCGCGTGCGCTCGCGCATCTGCTTCATGTACGTCGCGTTCATCACGGGGCGCAGATTGCAGTTGTGCCGCACGCGCCCCGTGTGCACCGTCGACCGCGCGCGCGGGTTCACCGGCTCCGCCGACCCCGCCTCGGGCAGCTTCGGGCGCTCCGCGATGACGATCTGGTTCTCGACGTTGTCGTTCACCATGTCGAGCTCGTACACGTCCGGCTGCACGTCCGCGGGGTCGGGGTTGAACGCCGCGCCGGGCAGGAACGTCGGCCGCGCGGGGTCGTTCACGGCGGCCGTGTCGGCAGGGTGCGGCGGGAGGAAGAGCATGATGCGCGGCGCCTTGCCGTGCGCGCCCTTGGCCTCGCTGTACACACGGATGCTCGCGAGGTGCACGCCGCCGGCGTCGATCGCCGACCAGCGCTCCATGAGGTGTTTCGGGACCTGGTGCAGGTGAACTCCGAGCGGAGGCGGGAGGCGGGGGGCTGGCTCACCTTCACGAGCCACACGCGCCCGTTGCCGGAGTCGAGCATGAGCTCCTCGTCTGGGTCGGGCAGCGTCTCGTCCTCGGCGGGGCCCTCGGCCTCGAAGGGCTTCTTTTCGTCCTCTGCCACTTCCTCCATCGTAGAGTGCCCAGGTTCTGGGGGATATCTCTAGGTAGTTCCGCTGAGACTTGAGGGGGAAAGTAGGCAATTGTTTTCAGAGGTGTTGTTCGGAATGCAGTACAGTGTTGTAGACAAGGAGCGAGGTTATCGTGAATCTGAGTGAGTCGTAGGTCGAGGCAGTGGTCCAAGCTTGGTCGGAGGCTTTTACGCCGGTCGAGTTCAATGATATCGATATTCGCTGCCTTTCTTCCTTGACCGCCACGGTAACTAATCCTACCCCCGCATGCACCGCTGCCTTTCCATCCCAGAGATTCTAAGCATCATCTTTGGTCATCTCAAAGATTTTCCAGGTAGCAATGTGCAGCCAGACTGCCGTGCACTTGTGACTGGTCCCATGCTGGCATGCAAAACGTTTCTTGAACCGGCTCTCGATGTCATCTGGGAAGACTTGGACTCCTTTTCTCCCTTTGTCAGACTTTTGCCCCCCGATTCGTGGAGCAAAACCTCACGTTCGGTGCGCCTATCATACTCATGCTACACGCTCATCCCCGTGCTTACAGGAATCAGATAGTCAGTTTTACCAGGGCCATCACCTTGGCCGACCTCGAGCAATCGCTGCCTTATCGCATGCGGGTCAAAAGATTCCTGATCACTGACTACCCTCGCAATGGTAAAGTTGACGCCAACGTCGTTAGAGTCTTGTCGGCAGCCTCCGAGGCATTCCTCAATGGGCCGTTCTTGCCTTGTCTTAGGTCGCTTCAAATCGAGAGCCAGGACCCTTGGAGCGCGCATCTGCTTCTTAGTGACAGGCTTCGGAAAGTCATCATAGATTTGGGAAATGACCTAACGTTGGCACACAAGACAATAATCTCCACCCTCAGCATCAAGTCACCTATGTTGACGCATGTCGAATGTCTTCAAGCCAGCGTATTTGATCAATCCGCCCATGTCGCCTTATCAGCAATCGTTCATAACATGAGAAAGCTTCGCGTAGTTTGCTTTCCCAGCCATGCCCTCACCACGACCGCATTGTCTTATCTGGCATCGCTGCCTAACCTTCACACTGCAACTCTTTTCATTCCCGAAAAACAGCCGTATTCCAAGGCCATTGCAACGCTCGACGCACCGTTTGCGCCTCTACAGGCCATAACCCTACACAGTGCCGGTTGGGACGATTTGATTGCATTTACCGAGCAAGTCGTCCCTGCATACATTAGGGAATTCGCAGCTACGGTTCCGATCAATCAACAAGCAATCATCACTGCAGCCCAGCTTCGTCAGCTGACTAGCATTCTTGCCGCCAAACGCACACTTACTTCGATAGTGCTGAATGACAACAACGCAAACATAATCCGCGGCTGGGGACAATCAAATTTCTCGCCGCTGGATATGATGCCTTTACTGTCATGCAGCGGGCTCGAACACCTTTCGCTCGAGCTCTACTGCGCAGAAGCGGAATTCGGTGACGCATTTGTCCACTCGCTGGCAAAGGCGCTACCAAAATTGCGATATTTGGCCTTCTTTCCGGCACTAAATGACAGTGTGATTTACCCTTCGAATTGCACGCCCCTTAGCATGCTTCACATGGCCCAACATTGCCCCCATCTTGAATCTCTCAGCATTACACCCAATAGCGAAAATTTCAACGATTGGGCGGTGGGCGATTTTCGTGCCCCCGAAGTTCGGTATCTCCAAGTCGGGAACGCGCGTCTGGAAACGAGGTTCGTAAAGAAGATGGCGCTGTTTCTATCTACTATATTTCCCAACCTGCAACATATCGCTTGGGGGCACAGGTACACGGGACGCCAGTCATCCCTGAGTTGGGCGGAAGTAACCGAGCTGCTTGCCTACGGGGTCAAGATTCGGGACCAGGAGAGAGCTTGGATGGCGAAAGGTCAATAACGGCCGGCGCAGACCTGGTCGTTTTTTATTGGTGGACTGTACACCATGCCACACACCAGAACCTTAATCAACGTACTTAAACTTTACTATTACACGAAGTCTACCCGATGAGTCTACTCCTCAAGGCAAATGCATCGTCACTGATTCGTGATATATCTTTCATTCAACAATTCGGCCAGCCTCAGTCCACCGCCGTTCTTCCTCGCTGCCCGGTTTCGGCATATGCACTCCGTCCAATGTGACGTTCTGTGATGTGGCTCAACGATGGCAATTTGTGATCAATTACCAACTCACATCTGGCTCTAGTTCTTGGATATGGATCCTGATGTTATATGCAGGATCTGGCTTCGCCGCCTTCAAATTCTCGAACTGAAGCCTTTGCCACATGTAAGCAAGGCCGGATTTCCAGAAATCGGAGAGTACCTCAGCAGCTCTCGCTTGTGTTCCGTGTCTCTTCCTCGCCGGACATTTCCCACCAAGCGTAATGATTTCCTGTCGACTTCGCCGCCCGTGTAGAGGTCGCCGTCACTGCCACCGTGCAGAACAACTTTGACAAGGAAGGGGGCGATGCCAGTCGCTTGGACGTGGGCGTCGGTAATGCCCTTCGCTATCTTCTTCTTCTCTTCGGTGGTGAATGCATCTGCATCATGGTAGAGGATGTATAAAGGCATGCTGGGCTAATGTATGGATATCGAAGCCACGTACCTCTATATAGGCGAACTTCAGGACCTTCTTTAGTCCGCTAGGAATGAATAACCGGTAGCTTCGTCATCTGGTTGCTAACAAAGAGCTCATCGGATGCCGAAGCTCTGAGAATCACGCGATGAATTCGAACATCAATCGGCCCGGTAATTTCACTTTCAGTCAATCTTTATACAGTATACACACTCTAATTTAAAGGCATATGGCATAGCGGTGACACATGGTAATAGCCTCAGTCGAGCCCGAGTTTAATGCTATATTCGTTCCATCACAATGGTTGTAAATTTGCGAGGCCCGGCCCGTCCATTAGAACCTGCGCATGGGTTTGTCACAGTACGGCTAGACAAATGCCATTGTAGCCAAACGCCACCTAATCTTTCACTTGCCCTTCACAAGATCCAGTGATCATAACATTGGAAGATCGACCGCCGTTGAGGTTTGGGAAGCTCGATTTGGAGACAACAGCCTCGGTAGGGAATCGGTAAAGCTGCGGACCCTGTGACGGCCCGTCCTGTCTTGATTAGACAGGATAGATAAAGAATTCGCCAGATCAAGATGGCATTGCACTCGAAGCACACATATCATGCACGGGACACAATCAGATATGGAGACAAATAGGCATGAGAGGATCCGTGCTCTCGCCTCGAGGGGGATCATCGATACAGATAATAGCCTCGCCGGACAGGCGTGTAATCTATGAAAGCTATGCAGATATAAAGTATCTTCGCATCCTTCAGCCTTCTTCAGCTCAACATGTCTACCCCTACCGCTACCATCCCCACAATCACTCCCACCCCCGCCCCAGCTCCCGCAGCCGAGGAGGTTCCCTCCATTGCCGGTCTCAACCTGTCCGGATCTGAATCCGACGATGATCTATCCCCTCCTGCCACACCTATTATGCAGCCTAGTGCACTTCACGCCGAGCCGACAGTGTTACTCACCCTCACCTCCTTTGCGCTGGCCATCCCCCTCCAGCCCACCCCCGATCTGAAGTACGATCTGCGCACTCTCCCGAGCTCGGAGAAGCACGTGAGAAGCAAGTATGACGGACGAACAAAGAAGTTCAGGGAATGGCTGAGTCGCGAGGAGGCGTATGTGGATCTGCTCTCCAAGGTCGAGAACGAAGTCCTCGCGAAGGGCCGTGAGCTGGAGGAAGAGGCGAAGCACGAGAAGGCGGACAAGGAGAAAGCGGAGGCTGAGAAGGCTGAGCTCGCCAAAGCTGATGCCGAGAAGGCCGAGCAGGAGAAGGCGGAGATTGAGAAGGCGGAGAATGGCAAAGTCGAACCTGAAGTCGAGCCACAAACACCCGCCACGGATTCCGCTCCAGAGCCTTCAGAGGCGGCTGAGAGCGTGGCAGGTGATGACGACAGAGAGGTATTGGGGAAGGCGAAGGAGCCTGTCAACCTCCATGTACCCAAGAACCTGCGTGTGGGCGTTTCGTGCGAAATGGGCCACCATAGCAGTGTTGCATTCGTCGAGGAGCTTGGGCGTAGGAAATGGCCTGTTGAATGGGCTGTCGAGGTCGTGCACCGAGATGTTGACAAACAACGCAACCCGCGCAAGGGCAAGGCCCGCGGCAACGACAAGGGTGGACGTAAGAGGAACGTGCAGAGTGGCGAGCATGTCTCTGAGGACTAGAGGAGCAGGCAGGACTTCTAATTTGCACTCATAGTATAACCATAGTAGTGATATCTCGAAACGAATCAATAGCATGTATTTGTAAGCCGAAAGCAGCGCGGTGTCGTGCTGGAATTGTGGAACCATGGATATGTAGAGACGGTCGTGCAAGTCAAGTCTTGATGGTATGATTGGGCAGCGATAGTTTATACATTATTCTCGTACAACATTCTGAAAAGTACAGCTCATGAATAAATAAACGATCAAAAATCTTGACACACTAGACAGCAATGGGTGTGACGCTAGACGGGACGCGGGATCGATATTGCGCGTAAGCGGGGGGCGCATCAGTGTATTCACTGAATTTAGCGCGTGTCGCTGCTGACTATAACATTGTTAGTAACTTCAACAGCCGTCCAAGGATGAAGGGGTATTTACTATGTCGGAGCCTGGCATCAAAGCTTGATCTGTGCGATATTGAGCCCAGTTGCAGGAGCTGTTGGATAGGGTGTACGTACCGTTCATCCCCATGCCTTTCAGTAAAGAGGTAGCGGCCAAGTTATTAGACATTGCTAACTTCGCAAGAAGCCTGGCTGCGGTATAGTAGACTTCAGGCTCTTGGCAAGAAAGGTGTTGCTGGAGGACCGGCACCGCATCTTCTATTCCCGAGAATGCTTTATCGCCATCTCCTGCAAATTCGTAATCATAAAAAGCACGTCTAGTAGTATGCGATTGCCACTTACGCAAAGAACTTATAAAGTCGAGGCGGGTAAGGAGCCGAAGCGCTCCACCCGCACATACCTCGTTTCGGCGCAGGATACTCATCCATTCCTGGCCAGCATTGACATCAAAGAGATCCAGATCCAACCGCTCGTTCCACTCGGGATAGCGCAGAAAGTGGCCAGATGGCCCATGACCGACAACATACGTCCAGTCCAAAGTAGGGGCATGTTTGAATGTCGCCTTCGGTTTGTAGTGCTGGTCCATGAACGCGACTGATGCGTGGATCTTCTGGCCAGGGTATATAGCACGGCCTCTGCCGTTATGAAGCGTGCTGCAACTGCACTTAGCATAAGCAACGCAAACTTGACTAATGACGCACCGAGACGCCTCCTTGGGATTAGTCTGCGTCTGCCGTCGAACAGGAATCACCTCCAACAGACGCCAGGCCCCATGCAGTGACTTGTGCGGCGCGGCCTTGAGAAGTCCATCGACGCTCCACATGATCTTATGTGGGTGGAAAAGCACGCCAGCCATGAGCGCTTCATGCTCCATCCACTGCAGCGGAACGGTCTCGATGTTCAGTGTGTCCTCGGGAAGGCCCTCCCCACCACCACTGAGCTCAATGTGATTTGTGAGAAACATGGTCAAGGTTCAAAGCTGGAGTCTCACATGTCTCCATGCGAGCCTGCAAACCAGACTTCCTTTGCGTCGCGAAGCGGCGGGCGCCCGCCGTTGAACGCGCATTCGGGCTCGAA
>JACXVL010000524.1:0-40905 GCA_014898675.1 Athelia sp. TMB
CTCGTCATGATATCTCCCCATCGCAGACAGACCGCTCTTCTGCAGCTGACGAATTATTCAGCCGATTGCGTGGTGATAGCACCACCGGTTCGCGTGTTCGAGATGTGGAACGGGTTTGCATCGCTTCTCTGCAATGGGCCACATTTCAAATCAAGGGGAATGCTCGGTATGCAAAAACCATGAAGGGGCCATTCAAAGTTCCAGATAATCTTGATTTGCTCAAGATCAAAAACCTCCAAGTACCCGTCGTAACGGCGAAAACTCCGGTGGACCCGACTATGCGTTATGATCGATGCGTATGGATAAAGGGCTTCGATGACAAGTTCGTCACTGCCGGTGGAGTCAATCTCCCAAAGATATCTGTTTGCATTGGAGAAGATAACAGTAAATACAAACAGCTGGTAGGTGGAGAAGCAAATATTATCCATATTTTGTCTCTGATGATTTTCCAAAGTTTAAAGGCGAAGGAAATGATGACTTGCGTCAAGACGCGGTCATGGAACAAGTCTTTGGCCTAGTTAATATCGTCTTGGAGCGTGATCGCGACACCCGTAAACGAGAATTGCACATTCGAGACTACAAAGTCATCCCTTTGTCCTCACAAGCTGGCATACTCGAATTCGTCGGAAACACGTTTCCTTTGGGAGATTGGCTCCGCCCCGCGCATGTAAGGTAAATCATATTTCATTTAGCGTCTGGAATGAGTCTCAGCAAGACTGCAGGTATCGGCCTACGGACAAGAAGCATGCGGATATCGTCACTTTACTTTCAAAGACTAGCAAAGAGTGTGCCGGTGCAACCGAACCCCTGGTGAAATTATTCAAGGAGATAATGCCCAAGTTTCAACCCGTTATGAGGCATTACTTTACTGAAAAGACGAAAAGTCCTATGCTCTGGTACACCATGCGACTTAATTACATTCGCAGCGTCGCGACAACCTCGATTGTTGGGCATGTTCTGGGTCTTGGAGATCGTCATACATCCAACATATTGATAGACAGTGCCAGTGGGGCAGTTGTGCACATAGACCTCGGGATTGCATTTGATCAAGTAAGCAATATATGCCACAAGCTCCTGCCATGCTCAAGTAACAACTCTTTTCCACAGGGAAAGCTTCTTCCCGTACCAGAACGTGTCCCCTTCCGAATGACGAGGGATATGGTCGACGGTATGGGCATTTCAGGCACTCAAGGTGTCTTTCAACGATGTGCAGAGGAGACTTTACGCGTGCTGCGCGACCGATCTGGTGTCATGATGACTGTTCTGGAAGTTTTCAAATACGATCCACTTCATTCCTGGTAAGTTTGTCAGTTTATAGCATCACACCGAGGCCTCATCTGCTGCAGGACGGCGAGCGAATTGAAGATCAAGCGAGCACAGGCACATGCCGGCTCTACGGCAAACACGCATATAGGGATGGGTGCGATAGGTATCGATATGTCCAGCGGCACCGCTGATGAAGCTGCCGACCGCGCCTTGAGCTCTGTTTCTCGCAAGTTGGACAAAGCGCTCAGCGTGGAGTATACCGTCAATGAGCTTGTCGCCGAAGCTACAGATATCACTAACCTAGCTACTATCTACTACGGTATTTTTTTCTGCCTGCTTTTTGTCTATATCGTGGCTAACTGCAATGCCAGGCTGGGGTCCCCAGTACTAATCATTAGCATATGCGCATTACGTTTCAATCCATCCGTCTCATCACCCAATGGACAAGTTTTGCTCATCCTGTATTCAAAGCATCACACTTTAAAGTATCATAATGTATCCATTATCATTAGTCTGGAACAGTGCATAAAACGTTCGATCCGCGTCTTGATGGAGAAAGCACAGCGGGTTATAGATAGGAGAAGGGATATGTGAAGAAACAAACCTAAGGGCGCGCCTCTCGGCGGATTTTTCTATAATGTATGTATGTGCCCAACGGAAGAAAGGAGGGTGTGCGAATCAAGTATGCGCTCCAAGATAATAGCGCAATGATGTGTAAATAATGGCAGCCACGAGTACCAGGTACAAGAATGAAAGATCTGTGATTGCGATACACTGTGTTTAGTGCGGGGGAGTGCGCGAGTGGCAGAATACAACAGCAACAAGTCCACATACGAGGCAAGACGAAGAGAAATATCACTTCGACTTTGCAATCTCTCGTGCGGCCTTGATGAGGGGCGCCAGCGTCCGGAGAGGCTCTGCGCATTTGAAGAAGGGATGCTAAGGCAGAAAAATCATGTTTTAGTCAAATATATAAGGTGTGGTCAAAATACGCACCTGCAGGAGTTGTGTGGCGTTAGGCCGTTTCTCAGCGTCGACCTCCAAAGTCTTGGCCAGGTAGTCGGTGAATACTGGTGAGAGCGCTTCAGGGTTCGCGATAGTAGGTGTGCCGTTAGTGGCGATCAAATACAACGCTTTCAACGGGTTTTGATTCAAGTAAGGTGGCTCTCCCTCAATCATTTCTGCAGGAAGCGGACGTTAGATAGAATGTTTAGTAGGCTCGTACACTACTTACCGATAGCCATGATACCCAAGCTCCAGATATCGACTTTGGGACCATACTCTTTGCGAGTGACGACTTCTGGAGCCATCCAGTATGGAGTCCCTACCATGGTAGTCCGTTTTGCCGACGCAGGGTCAGATATTTGGGCACAGAAACCAAAGTCAGCTATTCAGAAATGAACATCAGGTTAAGGTTATATCAATGTGCGTGGCATGCTTACTGAGCTTGATATCTCCGATTAAACTCAAAAGGACATTGTCACTCTTGATATCGCGATGGATGACCCCGTGCCGGTGCAAGTGCTCCAAACCCTGCGCTGTCTCTCTCGATACTGCGGCGATCTGGCCCTCGGTCATCAAATTCGCAGTGACAACATCTGTGAGAGAGCCACCCTCCATGTACTCCATCACGACCCATAAATCGTTCTTGTGCAAGAACGAGTCAATGTAATTGACAATATTGGGGTGGCGCGAGGAACGCATAACGAGAATTTCGTTGATGATGAGATCTTTCTTGGGTTGCTTCTCGAGGTCCATCTGCTTGATGGCGACGTTCAAATTCGTGCCCACTTGGTACGCGGTGTAGACACCACCCGAGGCACTGCGAAAGGGATTGAGCATCAAAACGGACTAAGAGATTATGCCAGAATACACTCACCCTTGCCCGATCTTGACAAGATTGCGGTACAACCGCGTCGGATCCGCATCCGTGCAAATCTGTTGCAGCCGTTTGACGATGTCAAACTCCTTGTCCCCGCCCTTCTTCTCCCTCCGCCGCGGTGTCGCAACGCCTGCCGCGGACGACGAGGCCTTGGCAAGGCTCTGCGCTGCGGGGCTCTGTGGCTCCTGCTGCTTCGCTGCGCGTGGATCCCGTTCCCGTTCCCGCTCGCGTTGCTCTCGGTGTTTCAGATCTCCGGTAGATGAGCTAGGGGAATGTTTGATGGGCGGCTTGGGGGCTGGGCCTGAGGGGACCAGTCCAGCGCCTGGAGACTGCGCTGGTGTGCGCTTGTTCTGCGTGGTATTGGCCCGAGCAAGCGAGTCGGATGATTTCGCAGACTTCTGCGGGGTGCGCTGAGACGTGGAACGGTCGAGAGTCGGAGTAACAGCGGATGGTGGGGCTGGTGCTGGACGATAGGCCGTTGGCGCCGCTGGAGATGCCGGGGGCAACGATGGCTTCGAGAGGGGGGGAAGTGGTTTATGAGGTGGCGGAGGAGCGGCGCGCTACAAGTAATGTCAGGATATTGAAGGTCTAGAGTAGTTGAGAACTAACTGGACTCTGGAAACCGTTCTCTTCCACTTTGGTCGGAGAGTCCAAGGCGCCCATCTTATCCCATACATCCCCGTGGCCCTCCTGATAGAACTTGACAATCTCCATGACTGCCTGAGGGTTCTTCTCCTGATCCTGCCTCGAGATGCCTGACTCCTGCAGCAGCTGCTGCCACTCCTTGGGCAGACCAGTGAACTCGCCGGTTGACGAATTGAATCCGACATGGGTGAGATGAACAGGATCGTACGGAGTGCTAATCTCTATTCGCTTCGACTGGTTCAAGAAGTCGGACATGAACCCAAGCATACCGCCCTTTTTCGACTTCTGAGTGCTGCTGCGTGATCGGGGGCCAGTGTTGAAGGACTGGAGACTGTTGTACTCTTGCGACTGCGCAGAGGGCATCGACTCGGATGGATCGGCATAGAATGCAGCGTCAGGGGATGCCACGTTGGGCTGGGAGAGGCGGCGGGCGGCCTGGGGGGAGTCGCCCGTGTAGATGTCATTCAAGGTCGCCGTGTTGGCGCGCGACGGCCGGGGTGGGGGCGAGGTCATCCCGTTATTTTGAGACTGCGCGGCGAAGGGGTCGGTCTCTTCGCGAATGGCTGGCGGCGTGGATGGCAGGCTACCCTTGCGAGTGCGATGTGCTGGATTTGGTTTCTGAAGGGAGTTTCGGACGCGATGATGGGAATTGTTTGAATCGATCGGGCTCTTTGGCTTGAATGTCGAGCCTGGGCCGTTCGTGGATACCGTCGTCGGTGGTGGTGGGGCCTGTCTTGCGGGCAGAAACGGGTCTTGGTATTTGGCGGCGGTCGCAGCTGCTGCGGCGTGTTGGTTGGCGCTGTTGAGAAGATCGTTGTACTCCTGGATCGACTCCCTCGATGGACGATGGTACTCGACCGTGATTTTCGACTGCCGCCGGCTGGAGGAAGAAGACGGCGTGGATTGGGGGTTGTACGGCCTTTGGTTAAGGATGGTGGAAGGCGAGGTCATTTCCTAGTTGATCCAAAGTTGATCTTTCTGGAGAATAACAAAAAGGGGCTGTGAAAAGCTCAGGTGGGTATACCAACCACCTAAATAAAACTCGATTTCTCCAGACGCGGTTCACGCTGGTCCACGCTGCCCTCTTCGCTAATCTCACCCGTTGAAAGTTGAAACTAAGCAACGACGCGACTCCGTGTGAATGCTGTCGACCCTGCCAAAAGGGTACGGTCTCGATGCCAATGGCAGATGATAGCGCTGTCGAAATTGAGTGATAGGTTGCCCCGCTGGTGGCTTTGTCGCGGTCGTCGTAGCCCGCAGAGGCTATCGAGCTGGTCTGGGTGCTGGTGTAGGCTAAGGGCCGCCGTAATACAAGCAGAGCCTGTTCTGGGTCAATTAAATATATTCCCACGACTGCAACTGCGAAAGCCGCCTTGCAACCTCATGTACCTCATGGGCCACGATCAAAGTACATATGCACTGCTGGGAACTCAAATGAGGAGAACTCCCGGCTAGGTGATATCATATTTTCGATGGAATAGAAACGTATAAGAAACCGTAGAGCACAATGAATACCTAAGTCAAAAATTCACTGATAAGTTGCCGAAGATCTTATCTCATTAATATTGCAATTGGCAAGCGCTCGTTGTACTGGCGCCACCCAAGCAAACTAGGAGAGACTATGAGTTGCATGCCACCAAATTAATGGCACATTTGTCGACTGCTATCTAAGCACTATTCCTCAAGCCGGGCTTTCGGCGGATTACCACGATGGTGATGTTGATATGTGCCGCATTGTGAGGGGTCTTTATTTCGGCGTGTGGGCTCTGTTGTAAAGGACAATAGGGAGACCCTGTCGCATATATATACATGATCAGATGCAGATCAAGCTATGTTCTGAGCGATTTTCAACCCAATTATTACGGGTGTTGCCAGAGCACCATGGTCATTGACATGGTGGCACCGGCATTCTAACTCAAAAGCCAAAATCACAAACATTGATATTGAATTGAACTTGCGTGCGATCTGTGATGCGATACACGATCTCGCAAGATCCATAGCATCCAGTAAGAAGAAGGTTGCAAGAGATTGAGAGATTGTTCTCGATCTTTCGACAGCCGGCCCTCGAGCTCCTTCCTCTCCAATTTTACATTGACACTGTCAAGATTGATCATTTTCCAAGTTGTATCTATAGCACCGCATCGGTGTTCATCATTCTCTCAAAATTTCAGTCCACAGTTCATAACCATGACCTCGATATTCCACAATGTCGGTTGTCATCCAAAGATTGCATGAAATTGAGAGACTGTTCTCGATCTTTCGCGAATTAGCCCATTAGCACTCTTTTTTCAGTCCAGTTTCGCATGAATTTTATTTATTTATCTGTGTCTATAATGCCAACTCATGACCCCGATCTCACTTACATCGCGCCCCCCCGAGATTTGAGGACGCATCGCATGTCGAATAAGGCAGGCGCAACTCCCCCTGAGGTCTAGATCGCAAGGTTATCAGGGCGGGCACACGCGAGACGGCCGAGACCCGGAATGGAGGCTGTGGCGCGACCGATGCTCCGGTCTCGATAAGTCAAGCGCTTCTCGGGAAATGGAACATTGACGCAAGGGAATCGACACGGCTATTGCGATTAGGGGACCCGTCAAAAACAAATGCCCGAGGGTATATAAGCAAGGGCGACGACTCACCTCAATTCGCCACTTTCATGATTACTCCCCCCATGAACACTTTCCTCGAACTCTCCATCGTTCAGAAAAGTATGGGCATACCCCTTTGGTCTACACGCGTCGACGATTACCCCGCGCCTACCCCTCAGAACTCCCCTGCCTCCCTTGACGCGCCTTCCTCGCCGTTTTCTGGGCCGCGAATGGATACATCGCGCATTACGCATTCACAACCGTCATCGGCGGAAAACTCGCCCATTGATGCACAGCGCAGTGTGCGCAAGAAGAAGAGCTCGTTTGATTTGCGGGACGAGTTCCAGCAAGGCGCGAGGGAAGAAGCCAGGGCAAGGGCGAGGGCGAGGGCAGGGGCAATGCATGAAGCGTAGACGCGAAGCTGGGAATTTATATGGAGGGAAGAATCACCACCCTAAAACTCGTACGTGCATCGCAAATGGTCAGTGAACTCCATCACTGACCTCCTATACAGTCATCATGTCTCTCTCTCGTCTCCTTCCAGGAGGACTTCGAGACTGCCGACGCGAAGACCGGATCCGAACAATTATCGATTATTGCTGTATTTAGAGCGTTCATCCCCACGGATATGGATATGGACACGGACACTAACGGACTTATGAACCCTGTATACTCATCTATACTCATCATGTTATCTGTATTACTTACCATTGCAATTGTTCCCCGAGATACTTGAGATTTCATTAAGGCGCGCGTGCGCGCCAATTGGGAGCCGCGCGATGTCAGGGGCTACAATACTGGCGGAAGGCCCTTCTTTCGGCTAGTCGCTAAATTTATAATGGAGGGGTTATAATTACCTGCTCTACCATCCCCAGCAACACAACGCTTGTCTTCTTAATCTTGACCATTCGCGCCGCAAACCAGTCTGGAGTATCATAAAACCTTCAGCCTGCAAACGGATGTCCGCGGTCCATTTTACTCGGTGTGTGCTGCCTCAGTCTTACCTTGGCGTATCAGATATTTAGTGGGCAACCACAAGACGCCATCGTGTCGCGTTACTCGCGTCCGTCTTGATTCTGTCAATAGGTGGATGGTTGTACCTTGGCGGAGAGACTGCTTCGCCGGCGAGCTCGTGGGTAGACACAAGACCCGTCTGGGGCGACGAACTCGACAACATCCCCCCACACACCACCAGCACGCCAGCCTGTCCCATCTGCGCACCAGCCCCCGCCCCCACGTGTCCCGAGCCTCCCAAGCCTGTTATCATACAAGAACAAAGACCCACAGAAAAGGCGCAACCGCGATTAAGCGATGTCCTCTTCTACCCCCAAGAGGCCCCGGAGTCCGGGATGCAGCTGCACGAGCCGTGGCTCGCTCAGAACAGCGCGCGGCTGCGTGCACTGTTCCGGTGTCTCGAAGATGGCACCTGTAAGAAGAACCAAGCTTCCGGTGAGTGCTGTAGCTCTGCGGCGCGTGCAGGTTGCTAAACGAGACGCGCTATGCAGTGGTGATACTGGAGTCTTACTTTATCACGGGGAGTTATATGGATTGGACAGGTGGAGAGTCTATTTGGTGAGTACCTGATCTCTCGTGTATCGAATTGGCCGACTCACTTTTGTTGTGCAGGGGAAGATCGCTAGTACGCCAGATATTTCTATGCCCACCGAGCCTGCCCCACTTACGATCTATCTAGATTAAAGCCCTGTCAGATCTGGGCTACACATACCTATTTGCTCCAACCCTCTCGCACGCCCTTCACTTATACCACATATTCCCGACGCTCACAGTGGCCGTCATCGCCGAGCCCTGGTCCATTACCGTCTGCAACAACGCTCCCGCCCCCCCAGACCCCTCCAATCCCAACACGCAAGCATTCGCACGCTCGGGACACTTCTCTGACTCCTGCGTGCGCAAGCCCGAGGCCCCAACCGGGATCCCGCTCTGGAAGATGCTCGGGTTCTACTTCTGGCCCTTCTCGGGGCACCCCCTCGGCATGAAGTGGACGCTGGGACCCGAGCCATGGGGCACGCACGTCGGCGCGCACTCAGAGGGCAAGGACAACGTCTACGTGGGCTACAGCGTCGAAAGCCAGTGCGGGGTCGTGCCGTTCGTGCCCCACGCGGAGCGGGACGAGGACGGGAAGGCGCAGGCGTGGATCATGGCGAAGCGCATCGGCTACTTCTCCCCGGGACGGTCGGCGTGGACAAAGGAGGTATACGAGGCCGCATCGGCCGCCAGCAACGCGCGTTTCTCCCTAGGCGCGTCCCAGGGGGGCTTCGAGATAGATGGTGTGGGCAAAGACATGACGGAAGCTGACTTGCCAAAGGATTGGAAGAACTACGGATTGCTGGAGCAGGATGCATTCATGCGCAGGCTTGCAAAATCCAGAGTGCTGGTCGGAGTTGGGAGCCCATTGCTGTGGGTGATGCTTTATTTTTTATATGACGCAGGTGAGACTAATTTCGCCCCTAGCTCGCCTTCACCGTACGATGCGCTTTGTCTCGGTGTGCCATTTATCAATCCGATCAACGCGGTTTGTCTTTGCCGCCCATCTTTAAACATATAAGCTGATATCGCTGTTAGTGGAAGCTCGACGAACCTCTTAACAAGGCATACTGGCGCACCCAACACGATAATTTAGCGCAGCTCGGCCCTCCATACGTTTATAACGTCCATGAAGGCGACGAAAAGGCCTTCGTCAAAGCCATTCAAGATGCCATCGCGACACCCATCGACAGGTTGCTCTTCTCTTCAATCCAGTCTTGTCGTGCTCTGACAGTCCTACAATCTTAGGTTTATATTACCACAGATGCGTCAGGACCAGGTTACAAAGCGCGTAGATGCTATCTTGAAGACTGACTGGAAATCGGAAGCGGAAAAGGTACTGGAGAGGAGAAAAGCTGGCCTGGAGCAGGGCGATGTGAGTCTCCATTCCAACTCCTACGAGTTCTGTTCTGATCTGCTGCGGCAGTTATTCATGATATAGATGTTGTCGAACCCAGTATATATACACCAATATAATTCACGGTGGTAAGGGAGAGTTCTCTTGCCACACTATTAATTGGATTCCTTCGCTGTGCTCTGATCGAGCCGTCGCATAGGAGCGTTTCGAGCAAGCCCATCCCGTATGTTTGCGATGGCGAGGCTTGCCGCAAATAATTTTCGCGGCGATATTAATTGACGACCTGTACTCGAGTACAGGATATCACGTGGTATGAGGGTTAAGGAGGTATATCACACTCTGCTTTGGGAACCCGACGTCCCTTGCTCAATCGGCAAGTACCGTCAAGCCATAGTTCATGCGTCAGTTCGTGCAGAAACACAAAGTCTGTCTTTCTATCCCGCTTTGGGCCTATACTCTGAATGTACCTACACAGTTCATCGTCATTAATCTCTATCCACTGCTGGTGAGGAAGCCCGAAGTCAAACCTCATTCGAAGAGATAATGCCACGCCCTCTCTCCTCTCTGATCAGTGTTGGATTCTCGAACTGGACCTCTAGCTTTTTGAATTGTTGGTTTGGGCCGCAAGTCGCAACTTCGGGTGGACTTAGGCGTGTACATTTGACTTGGCGGGTGTTTCCGATCGAAAGGATTGTACGATAGGAACAAATTATTTGAAAATTCACTATCTATCCTATCGAAAGGATCCAGCATGAAACTTTCTATCAAAAAGATACAGTTGATAGTACGGATCGTGTCGCGTCGTTCGGTCCACGTCGCTGCTTCCGCCTGACATCCATCTAACCTCCAGAGTCACTTCAGGTCACTTGAACTTCGCCACTGCATCTGAAAAACACTCGCAGGAAAGAGATGCTAACAAACTGACCCGTGATTTGCTCGCGAAGATCTCTTGGCTCAATGACGGTAGACTGCTCACATATTTGTTCATTTATTTCCTATCTATCCGATAGGAACAGTTTTGCTGGATTCTTTCGATCGAAATGATTGTGTCGTATCCTTTCCATCGGAAGTCAAATTCTGAAACCTTCCTATCAGCCATATGCATACGATAGGTATTCCACCTAGCTAAGCTAAGAAGCTGTTTCAATATTCGACCGCTATGCATACAAGAGTGAAAGCCGACTGAAAATCTACAAGCCTATTTTTATTCAGTAATGCCGCCAATCTGCAACGCTGAGAACATCTGCTGTAGCGGCGACAGCTAAATCACGGTATTGGTTGGATCAAGAAGCAACTATTGTAAACATTTAGACAAAAACACCCTATGTATGGCATCGCAATGATAGTAACCATTTTTATATTTGCTATCGAAAGGATTCTGTAGAAAAGTACATATCTATTGTATCTCTCCGATCGGAAAACCCCGCTGAACCAAACGTACTCACTTAGGCGGGCTCGGGTGCTATTAACACATCAACAACTTGCGCACAACGTGCCAAACGGTGACGGCCTGAGTCTGCCTTCCTTTAACTTTGTACATCCAACTCACTCCAAACATTCAATATACATATCTCTCTAATGCCTGATTGGACTCTGCGAGAGATCTGTGTTGGAGCACTGTCCTCTACTACCCTTGACTGCAATCTGAAGTTAAGGCACGCACGCGCCCAATACATGCGGCGATTCAGAGGGCTCTTCAGGGGCTACATGATTATAACGGTTCTCGCCCCCCTTTTAGCTGGGTATCCATTTTACTACTGAGTGGTTTCACTAGTGCTGCCAGTCAGTACAACGATCTCGTCCCCTTTGCTTAAGTGTTGCAAAGCTAACAAATTCGCATCGCGAAGCGGATTAGAATCTCATAAAAACCCGCCGCCTGTAAACGGATGTCTGCAATCTACTTCACTCGGTGTGTTGTGTTCTTCCTCGACTTATCATGTATTTTATGACCAACTACAAGGCGACATCGAATCGTATTGCTCGTGTCCGCCTTGACTCTATCATTCGGCGGAAGTCTCTACCTAGGAAGAGAAATTACTTCGCCGGTGGGCTCGCGGGGCGACACGAGACCTAAATGGGGAGACACACAGGACAATATCACCCCTCATACCACTAGCACACACCCCTGTCCCGTCTGCGCACCAGTTCCGTCCCCTACGTGTCCCAAAGCTCCTAAGCCCGTCGTCGTGCATGAACAGAGACCCATAGCTCAGCCACGACCAAGACTGAGCGATGTCCTCTTCTATCCTCAGGAAGTCACAGGGTCCGGATTGCAGACGCACGAACCCTGGCTCGCTCAGAATAGCGTGCAGCTGCGTGCGCTATTTTGCTGTCTCGAGGATAGCACCTGCAAGAAGAACCAGGCTTCCGGTGAGTGCTGTTGCTCCGCGACGCGTGCAGGCTGCTGAAAGAGACTCGATGTGCAGTGGTCATATTGGAGTCGTACTTTATCACGGGCAGTCTCGTGGATTGGACTGGCGGAGAGTCTATTTGGTGAGTACCTGAGCTCTCTCGTATTGAATCATTAGCTCAATTTTGTCATGCAGGGGAAGATCACTAGTAAGTCAAACACTTACATATCCAATGAGCCTGCCTCTTACTGTTTGCCTAGATCAAAGCCCTGTCCGATCTAGGGTACACGTACCTCTTTGCTCCAACTATCTCGCACGCCGTTCATTTGTACCACATGTTCCCGACGCTCACCGTCGCTGTCATCGCCGAGCCGTGGTCAATCAAAGTCTGCAACAACGCCCCCGGCCCCCCAGATCCCTCCAATCCCAACACGAAAGGACTTGCGCGCTCTGGACACTTTGCTGACTCCTGTGTGCGCCAGCCCGAGGCTCCAACCGGTATTCCGCTCTGGAAGATGCTCGCGTTCGAATACTGGCCTATCTCGAATCATCCCCTCGGCATGAAGTGGACGCTGGGTCCCGAGCCGTGGGGCACGCATATAGGTGCATATCGATTTGGCAAGGAGAACGTATATGTGGGCTACAGCGTTGAAACCCAGTGCGGGGTTGTGCCATTTGTGCCCCACGCGGAGCGGGACGAGGACGGGAAGGCGCAGGCGTGGATCTTGGCAAAGCGCATAGGCTACTTCTCCCCAGAACGGTCGGCGTGGACCAATAGGGTGTATGAGGCGGCGTCGGCTGCCAGCAATGCCCGTTTCGCACTAGGCGCGTCGCAAGGGGGCTTCGAGATAGATGGTGTAGGCAAAGACATGACGGAGGATGACTTGCCGAAGGATTGGAAGAATTATGGCCTGCTGGAGCAAGATGCATTCATGCGTAGGCTTGCAAAGTCTAGAGTGCTGATTGGGATAGGGAACCCAGTGCAGTGATTAATGTCATTCTATGTCGCGAATGAGACTGATTGTACCTCCTAGCTCGCCCACACCGTACGATGCACTCTGTCTCGGTGTCCCATTTATCAATCCAATTAATGAGGTCTGTCGCTGTCATATCTCATCAGGATTTTGAGCTGATAACTATTCCAGTGGAAGCCCGATGAGCCTCTCAATAAAGCGTATTGGCGTACCCAGCACGACAATCTAGCGCAGCTCGACCCTCCATACGTTTATAACGTCCATGAAGGCGACGAAAAGGCCTTCGTCAAAGCCGTTCAGGATGCCATTCGGACACCCATCGACAGGTTGATTCTCTTTGATACAGTCTTTATCTTAATCTGACAATCCTGCAATTCCAGGTTTATATTACCAGAGATGCGTCAGGACCAAATCACAGAGCGCGTGGATGCTATCTTGAAGACTGACTGGAAATCGAAAGCAGAACAGCTATTAGAGAGGAGAAAAGCTGGTCTTGAAGAGGGTGATGTGAGTTTCGATTCTGACTGTTGCAAGTTTTCGTTGACGTTCTGATGCACCACGGCAGTTATTTATGATATAAATGAATTCAAGATATCAGATATGTGCCCTGCTAACTGTATCGCTAAGCGTCGGGAAGTAAGATGTCTGAACATGTACCGATTACGTGCAAGTGGTATCACCGAGGTTCAAACTTCATCCCCATGCAAGATAAGGGGAAGATGCGATGTCCGGGCCGGGTCGGGCCCCGTGCCTGTACTGCAAGCCGTACTCGCTACCAGTGTTCGCTTAAGGGCCCTTAAATCGGGTTTTCGCCAGCCTTAAGCCTTAGCGCTTAATAAGGCCTTAAATTAAGGGCCATTTAAGGGCTTAACAGCCTTAATTTGGTTTAAATGCGAATATATATTCAGTCTTTGCTAACTACCCAGCATACTCCTCATCTGAGTCAATCTCAATGGCACCCTCATCCAGTCTCGAGTCCTCCTCAATATCTGCGAGTGCTTCCATCAATGCGGCTTCAGCGCTGACCTCCGCCGCCGACAGGCGTGTTGATCTACCAAGTGGTGAGCCACACAGGCTTTGCAGTAGGTTTTGTAATGACTAGTGTTTTTCTTTTCGCCCGAGTGTTCAAAATACTTCCAGAAAACGTTGGGAGCCATTGTGGGGAAATAGAACATCAAAAGATCAAGTTACAGATTTTCGCGAGTCCTACATATCATGTGACATCTGCAGTTAAGCCTTAAGATAAGGCCTCGAAAGTTTGCGCAAAATCTTAAGCCTTATATTAAGGCCGGTTAAGGGTTAACGATTTGTTAACCCTTATCCCTTAAGCGAACACTGCTCGCTACTTATTATGAATCGTCTTTCCGGTCGAACTCTGCAAGGCAACTGAATATCTCCTGAGGCTCCTATAACCATATCGCAAGATCCGAGCCTCGCTAAATGCCAAAGTTGTTCAGGAAGCTTTTTCCACAGAAAGCTCTAGGCTAATGATTGCAAGTTGGTCGGACAGCCGGCTCCCGTCTCCGGGTCGACCTTGTGAGCAAGTCTCCTGAGACCTTCCGTCAAATTCCTCGATATAAATAATGTTGGCGATCGCTTGACTTATTCACTTCAATCTCTCCTCTTTTCCCTACCCGCAATCATGTCCCAAACCTCTGTAGATGTTGCTACTTCTAATCCTGAGATCTACAACCCTGCCAAGATTCTGAAGCACCCAGACTTCCGAGTGCTCAAGGAAGGTGAAGTG
The DNA here is from genome assembly GCA_014898675.1 of Athelia sp. TMB. Lineage (NCBI taxonomy): Eukaryota > Fungi > Basidiomycota > Agaricomycetes > Atheliales > Atheliaceae > Athelia > Athelia sp. TMB. The sequence continues at coordinate 14,356 of JACXVL010000524.1, forward strand.
CCATCTCCTTCTGCAAACATTGCTGCATTCTACAACCCGGCACACGAAATCCATCTTGTGGAGAAGCCCAAACAAAAGCCCGGTCCTGGCCAGGTTCTCGTTCACGTCCGTGCCACTGGTATATGCGGGTACGCTATGCTCATGGAATCCTCGTGGTAATACAACTGATGAGCATATGCGGTGATCCAGGAGCGATGTACACTTCTGGAAGCATGGGCGAATCGGAGACTCGATGATCGTCTCTGATGAAGTATGTTTCCTGTGATTCTGTTAGTAACTGTTCGCTGAACTTGTACGCATAGTGTGGTTCTGGCCACGAGTCTGCTGGAGAAGTAGTAGAGGTCGGTGAGGGTGTTACCCAGTGGAAGGCTGGTAAGCCTATATTCATCCTCGATCTATGCATCCGTCAGGCTGACCTCACTTCCCAGGCGATCGTGTGGCAATCGAAGCCGGAGTTCCCTGCTCCAAGCCATCTTGCGAGTACTGCCGCACCGGGAGATACAATGCATGCCCCGATGTCGTCTTCTTCTCCACACCTCCTTACCACGGTGAGATCTGTCGCAGGACATCGATTTTCTTGATGCTGATCTCAAGCAGGTCTTTTGACTCGCTGGCATCTGCACCCTGCTGCATGGCTGCATGCCCTCCCTGACAGCGTGAGCTTCGAGGAAGGAGCCTTGTGCGAGCCTTTCGCCGTTGCGCTGGCTGGCATCGAAAGGTCCGGCCTACGCCTCGGAGATCCTCTCCTCATATGGTATGTCTCATCATATGGTATTCCTCGCGTGTGCGAAGCTTAAACCATTCTGCAGTGGAGCGGGTCCCATCGGTCTTGTATCTCTCCTCGCCGCCCGCGCTGCCGGCGCCGAGCCAATCGTGATCACTGATCTCTTCCAGAGCCGGCTCGATTTCGCAAAGAAGCTGGTCCCTGGGGTGCGCACCTTGGCCATTGAGCGCGGATGGAGTCCAAAAGAGGTTGCCGAGAAAGTCAAGGAAGCGGCAGGTGTGCCACTTAAGTTGGCATTAGAATGCACGGGTGTGGAAAGCAGTGTGCACGCAGCCATCTTCGTGAGTAGTGACCTCCAATATGCGTTAAAAGTTAGATGCTAACCTTTATGCAGTCCGTGAAGTTTGGTGGTCAGGTATTCATCATCGGCGCTGGCAAGAGTGAACAGAACGTTAGTCGCCACTTGCATATAGCAGGAATATCGACACTGATGCAAAGATAGTTCCCTTTCATGCATCTAAGCGCCAACGAAATCGACGTCAAATTCCAGTACCGCTATGCTGATCAGGTGAGCTACAATTTGTTGCCACCATAGCTGCGTTATTGACGTTCGCTATAGTACCCCAAAGCCATTCGGCTGATTACCGGTGGCCTCGTTGACTTGAAGCCGCTCGTCACCCATCGTTTCAAGCTCGAAGAGGCGGTACAGGCCTTCCATGTTGCTGCTGATCCGAAGCAGGGCGCTATCAAAGTCCAGATCAAGGATGATTAGTGATGCCACTACTGTAGCCAAAGCCTCTTATATGTTGACGAAAATGTACGAAGAAGTAAATTAACCCATAGAGCGAATGCAACATCTGAAATACACAGTATGAATGCAAGATAGTGATATCAGTGAATGGCAGTTCGCTCTAAAAGGCTCTGCATGACATGGTGGTCCAGTCCTGTATGCAGTGCGAGTATATGCCAGGCGACGGGTCCTGAGTGCAAGGATTAACAACGTACCTATTGGCATATACGACGTATATGCCGTCAAGGGTATATGAGCGATGAGTCTTAAACTAAGAGCACATACTTGCGGGTGCTTATCATTTATTTGCTCGTTAACCGATTAACGAGCAAATAACTAAAAAGCGATGAAATCCACTTGTCATTCGGCACGGTTATGCTGATATTCCTCAAGCTCAATAAGCGTTACATACACGACGCTGGATGCAAGTTAAGTGACTTCGGGAGTTTACCGATACATATTGACATTAGGCTCAGGATACATGCACAACGGTGGAGGGTGTCAAGTAACAGGCTGTGAAGCATCAAACGCTCTCAGGCTGGATAATGAAAAATCATGTTCAGCAGAGTAAATACATCAAAATCATCGCACTCACTTCGGTGAGGCGAGAGGCCATAAATTACACACGTACAGCTCTATACCATCTTGGCTGCTCGTCGGTATGCAGTAGCTCCTGCAAGGCCGCTATTCTTTTCTTGTCATTCATGACTTCGATTTCGTCTTGTGACTTGTTCGACGTGACCGCCAAGAAGTGCATTATGTAGCTGTATCTCCCGGGCGTGTCATTCAAAAATACGAAAGCCGTCTGAAGCCTGCCTGGTACACGGCGGCGAATCGCTGCCCAAGCTTGACGGCTGAGCTCGATTGGACAATCGCCGGGGTCAATCACTATGCCGTGCCTTGTACCCCATGCATCCAAATCCTCTAACTCTAAAGGAAATCCAAAGACAAGGAGCGGCGGCACGCCTGTTGCGCGATCGCACACGCCTGGGACCTCGGACTCAGGTAGGGGCGGCCTAGACTTATCAGCACTGGTGCTAGAGTCAAATGTGGGAGAGTTAAAAACATTTATCAGGTGATGTGTGCTTGAGGAGATGCCAATCTTGAAAGCGGAAGAGCAGAGCTTGCCGGTGGATCGTGGTGGTGGTGAAAGAGAAGTTCAAGTTGTGGTCCACCACTAATAAAGTCCGATTTCATATCAACTACAACCCACGTGAGCAGGCAGATTCTACTTATCCAAGGACTCCGGCGTCCTCAATTTGAATACAGGCCTCGAACTTTTAAATATCGCAGCGGTACAAATTTGGCGTTTTTTCAAAACTCAGTTTGCTAGCTTTTAGAAGACCCTGGTGAGGCCCTGAGTTACATGGCAGTTCTCCTATGTCCCAGCCGCCGCCGCCACTCTACCCCCAGCTATTTTGCTTAAAGGTCTCGGGACAACCGTGTGCTCATATTTTTCACCTTCCAGAAATTTGTTTTCGCCACCATGTGCAAGGCCCAGTTAGATTGTGATCGGCAGGCTGTTTCATTTATTTATTTGCAGGCCATCTTCACCAACAGTCATCGGTCATCGAAGTTGCGTGTGTTGGCGAATGGTAGTCCGTTCGAGCGAACAGAGGCAGAATGTTTTAGAAGAGAGGTCCCATGCGATTAATGTTGCGAAGGAGCGCAACTTGCAAGATGCGCGAGTAGGACCAGGATAGGGTGGCGCCGGTGGAGGTGGCGGAAGGCTGAAGGCGCCGAGAAAGGCGCTGGACGGAAGAATTCGCAGCACTTCTTGGAAGCAAATGAAGCCAGTAATTAGTGGACTGACTGGGGTGAAGATTAGACTTGTCTCGGGGATGCGCATTCGCGGATATACCTGGCGACGAAGATGGCACAGCCGCAAATTCGGGACTGGCGCCCTTGCCGATCGCGAGATGCAGAGCGCCACGAAGCAAAAGTTGTCAAAGATATCAAGGATCCTCAGCCACAAATTCAGTGGTCGGCATACATGCGCTTAGGAACCCCAGCATCTAATCAAAGGGTACCCTGCGCCCACGGCAGGCTCTTGGAAATCCATGAGCAACGAGCCTTCAAACTTGATTGAGGTCAAACACAGTTGACCACTTTCCGCCCACAACCTAGCTATATCCGGAAGGATCTAACCACAGTCGGTCGGCGCGGCGCACGTAACCTCTCGTAACTTACCCAACCGGCATCCGCGCTGCCGGAGGGGGTCAAATTCCACTAAGTCATTTGGCTGTAGAGAGAGGGATTGTGCACTGTGTCTTGGACGCACTTTGCAAGCCCTCAAGCATGTAAAGAAGCAAGAAATCATTTTATTTGTTCTATTTAACTACACAAAAACTCGTACATTAAAATCAAATTTCCTAGGAGGGACAACAAGTAGAAATTGATGCAAAAGGAATATAGATAGACAGATAGCTAGACGAGGGGTTAAAGGAGGGGCTTAGTAGATAACTACAGGAAGGGAGACCAACATGATGGGAGAGGAGGCAGGGGAAGTAGGTAGTTGGCAAGGAGGGGGGAAAGGATTGACCACTGACAAAATGGAGGGGAAGGAGAGATAGAAAGAACACACCAGGGAAGGTTACCAGCAGATATCTCTGCTGACTGCTGGGTGGTACACGATGGAGGGAAGGAGCAGCGCACCTACTACTTCTGAACTCCACGGGTACCAGCCAAGTGCGTATGTATTGATTTAGCGGAGAGAAAAATAAGATATAGTAGCCAGCATGTTAGTCCAGGCCACGGAGAGGAGATATTGCCCAGATGAGATGACCGGGAGCGAGGGGGAAGCACAGGGCTTTGAAGACGTGGGAGGAGGAAGAGGTGAAGGAGGACTGGGAGTGCGAAAGCCCCGTAACGGGCAAATGCCGGAAAGAAGCCTTGGCGGAAGACTAACGCTGACTAACGCGAGACGAGTTAGTTCAGGCACGTCTGAGTATGGTTAGGTTGTGGGCGGAAAGTCAAAGACTGTCAAACACAGGTGATTGTTATTCATTCCGGTCCGAGGGTGGAACCATCGACTGATTCGGAAGCCGGCCATGTCTATTACATATTGGCGTAGGTGGACTGTATATTGGGGGGTATAAGTGGGTTTATGAATTGAAGTAAATGCGTGTACAAGCACAATGATAATGTATGTCAACCCACTCTAAAGAACTCGATTAGATATCGTCCGCACAATAAAGTAGAGTCCGAAAATAACAAACAAGCCCTCAAAGCACCATCTCCCGCGCCCATATCCTCAGCACCCCTTCCCCTTTTCTATGCTCGCTCACTCGCTCCGGACTCCTGCACACAATGATCGCATGCGAGTTCCGCGCGGGGTGTATGAACACGATCCGCTTCGTCATGTTCGGCAGCGTGTTGAGATTCGCGATCATACGGTGCTGCGCGGGCGTGAGCTTGGGCTGGTCTTTGGGCGAGGCAGGGGTGCCGTCGTCGTTCATGATCCCGCTGTGCATCTCCTGCTCGGAGTGGGCGAGCGGCTGCGACGACGGCAGCACCTCCTCGGCGATCTCCTCCACGGCGGTCTCGAACCCAGCCTCCAGCTTCGCCCAGGCCCCGATGAGGCGCCGGGTCATGCTTTCTTCGTCGTTTTCCAGAAGCTTGACGCGGGCGTTGGAGGAACGGGAGGAGAGCGCGAAGTGTGTGGGGACACCGATGAGGAATATTGGTAATGTGATGGGAAGTATCATGAGCCATATCTGTGAAAAGGAGGTCAGCAGGTAGTAATCGCGCGTTGGAAGAAAAGGAGACCAACCAGATGCATAGGGAATCTCCATTCAAAGAAGGGTCCTGGTATTGGTGCAGGTTTCTTGGAGCTTAACCACTCTCCGATTGATTGTTTCGGTTTAGGCTCCACAGGAATCATCGCGATTTCTTGCTTGTCCTTGACTCGATATGATTTGAGCATATACTCGCAGTCGTCTTCAAATGTACTATTTCGTAGTGGGTAAGCATGATGAAAGGGCTTGCTGCACTGACAGAGACTCACAGATCTAGATTCTTGCCGTCATAGGTGCAGAAAGGGTCGTATGGCTCGAATGCCGCTGATACATAGGGGACTGTCAAGTCGTGTATGCTGCGCATGAATATGAGCGACGAGTCGCAAGAGCGGAGATTAACAACGTACCCATTGGCATATATGCCGACTCTTACAAAAGACGCCAGCGCCTTATAGAACAAGCCATCTGTGCGCAGATCAGAACTATTGCGTAGTTGATACAGCTGAATCACGTACTCTTCTCCGACATGACTTCCACCAATGACTTGCCGGTATCTGCATATGAATCCTTGCCATAAAATTGCGAGCCAGTTCGTCCTAGTAGCGTAGGCCCAAGATTATGCGCCACGGTAGAAAAGACAGTAGAATATCGAAGAAGCCCAATATTGGGGGTAGCGATGGTTGTGAAGTTCACTGGCGTGACCTTCTCGAAAAATCCTCTGTAGCGAAGGATCCCAACGATGTATCGGGCGACCAGCCCGCCAAGACTGTAGCCAGTGATCGAGAACCGAGTGACATGGCGCCCGCTTTCCTCGATAGCCTTTACTTTCTCGTCGATCTGAGAACATCATCAGCCATGATTCGGCGAGGCAAACGCATGGCAAACGCACCTCGTCCACTGCTCTTTCTCCTCCCCAGTCTACCCCGTCATAAGTGCCCTGTTCGTGGTTTGACTGGCAGAGGTAAACTTCGACCTCTGGATCCTCTGATCCAGCTGCGGGTGCGGGAAATTGTTGTTGCAAAGCGTTCGCAGCTTCAGCTAAATGCGATGAATTGCCCCACATGCCTTCGACCCCCTGTCAGTACTCTGCGCGGGCTGATGATAGCGAGAACACCCACCATGGTGGAGAACATGCAAATGAACGGAAGTCATGATGAGAGGCAGAGTAGGAAGAGGCGAATATGGAGGAACAGCCGACGGTTGGGACTTTAAAATGTCAAACAGGCCATCTCTGCTGCGGCGCCGAGAGGTACGTGGACGTGCGTAGGCGTAAGCGTTATGATGCTCATCTCTCGGCTCACCCACTCTTTGCTCCGAGCCCGAGGCTATGCAGGCGCTGTTGCTAGGATTAATGCGTACGCCAGTCGATCCGGTCCTTTGATCATTATCGCACTTGATGTAGCGCGTGAGATCGATCCTGGCCACCCGAGCCTTCAGCCGAAGTGCCACCTCCGACTCGGTTGTTTGCGCACACAAATGCCACACATTTGGGCCAGTGAATGGCTACTGTAAGCTGTATCAACAAAACGTGTTATGTGACTATTGATTATGGCATTACAGCAGAGCACCGAGCTAAAAGCAACAAAAATACGTGTTACAGCTGCCAGTTTATATGTATACGGTAGGGAGCCTGAGTGTCCATGGCCAAATGGATCGTCGAGAATTATAGTGAAAAATAAGTGCATTATAGGTAAGGCATGAAAATAAAGCGTGAAGTCCAATTGTCCATATCATGAAGGGTTATCAAAGTCAACCTGGTGGCAAAGATCTAAGCGAAGAGGATGCTGCGGCGATTGCTGCCCCGTCCAGTCACAATGACAAAATCACTGGGCAGAAGGGATGCTCGAGGAGATTTATGTGTGGCGCGCGTGATGCTCTTCCATGCGCGTACAAGCTGACGCTCGACATATTTGGTGGGTGAGCGCGAACTTGAACTCAAAGATTTGCGAGAGAGCGATGACCTGCTACTCGATGGGCTGGGTTTAATCGCGTCAGTTATGCAAGATCATTTGGATTCAAGCCAGATGCTCACCTAGCACTTCGTTTGTCTGATGTGAATTCGAAGACAAAACGGTCGGAATTTTGGAAGGTCACAGACATGGTGGATCTCGGATGTGGCTTGTATAGGTTTTTGGGAGAGGAAGGAGCTGATACAAGGCGTAATAAGAGGGAAATAAAGCGAGTGTGTGGAGTGATCAGGTCGTATCGAACGCCTTATAAAATATACAAAATAAACAGTAGGCGGGAAAGGCGATGATTTGTGGGTGGCCGTTCAACACGAAGGGAGGGCGCAAACGCGCAGGCTAGCCTTATATATCTCCAAGCGCAAACACGCCATATTGTTTTTCAAAATCAACCTATCAGGCAGCCAAGGCAACGCGGACCGGACAATAGCATATAGAAGACAAGGACACAAGGAGGCGCCAAACACGACAATTGGACTTACAACACATGCCCCTTTCGGCATATCGATGACTGCGGCCATGCAATGAATCCTGCATATCACCATGTCGATCCTGGCATGCTGACCATGTCATGTCAGTTTGACGTAAAGAAATGGAGAGACGTGTATATTGCGTGCATCTAGTTGTTGAAACGTGTAGGAATAGAATATACCGATATTAAAGAGACAGCAGAAACCGGCGAGAGCAGACTAAAGGGATGACTGGATACTTTTAACTCCAGTTGACACTTCCACGGACTTGGTAGCCGAACTGGAGTCAAGAACCTTTGCAATGGTGTTGGCCAGCGCGGAGGGTTTCGCCTCCATCGTCATCTCCAGGAACCACGGTTTGCTCATGTAGTTTCTTATCCTAGAAAACAGCCAAATTAGCATCCATCCATAAGATCTAATGGGGTAATCGTACCCATCTGGTAAGAGGACGACCACATTAGCACCCTCCGTCGCTCCAATGGCGCGGCCTTGCTCGGTCTTGAACCAGCTCAGAGCCCCGCCCAGGGAACTGCCACTACTGCCGCCAACAAGAAGCCCCTCAGTCCTCATCAAGCGTCTGACGGCTGTCCAGGCCTCATCGTCGCTCGTTTTGATCCAGGTATCGATGGCGCCGGGTGCCCGAGAAAGCACATCGGGGACGAAATCATACCCGATTCCTTCTACAACGTACATCGCGCCGTCATCTGCTGTGTTCAGGGATGCGGGCAAGGCGAGAACACTGCCTTTCTGCACGGACGTTAGTGAAAAGGATGCGTATATCTCGAGGCAAAGACTGACAGGGTCAACGCCGACTACCACACATTTTGGATTGTGGGATTTCTTGAGAGCACTGGAGACACCGCTGACAGTGCCACCAGTCCCTGCACCGGCGACAAATGCATCAACCTTGCCGGATGAAAGTCGGTCGGATGTAGAGGGAGTGGAGACGATAGCCTCAATAATCTCGGGGCCCGTGGTAAATTCGTGTGCCAATGGGTTGTTAACCTGCACCAAGAGCGTTAGATTACTGGGCGTTTTCAACAGCTCTGGCCTACGCACATTACGATATTGGTCAAGGATTATCCCGTTTGGAATTTCTCGTTGCAATTTGCTGGCCACGCCTGCGATCGTTAAGGAATTCAGCCACGAGAGGCCAAGAATGGTGTTTTATGCTCTACCTATGTGGCTTTCTGGTGAATCCCAGGCTGCCTCGGTGGGAGTTCGCACGACTTCAGCGCCAAGTGCACGTAGAGTGGCTTCTTTCTCCTTGGGTTATTGTCAGAGAAGGTTGTGATGTAAGAAACGGGGTGGTACTCACAAGCGACATCTTGTTAGGGAGGGTGATGATCACCGAATATCCCTTATCTATAGTATTCAGTACCCACTCACGGGAGGTCACATTGCTGGCATTACCTTGATAGCGCAAGCCATCGCAAGACCGATCCCTGATATTGAGCTGTCAGCTGCGTGATGAGCCGAAATGTAGCGATGCTTCTGACCTGTGTTGCCCGAGGTTGGCTCAATCACGACACTCTTTCCAGGGATGAGCTTGCCCTCCTTCTCAGCAGCCTCGACCATAGCCTTGGCGATACGGTCTTTGACCGAGCCTCCGGCGGACATGTATTCCACCTTGCCAACTAGATCAAGCTCAGCGCCCCGCACTTCAAGGATCTCAGATGCCATAAAACTTACGCAGATTGCATTTCAGTCCCTCCTCTTTGGCAATTTTATCAAGTCTTATAAGGGGCGTATGGCCCACAGCTTCCAAAGCATTATTGAGAATATGAGGCATAGCGCAAAAACAGAGAAAAATGTGCTGGTAGTTGTGGAAGAAAGAGTGCCAGATTCTGGCGCGCATGCTTGGCTGAAGGACCACGTCGGTCGGTCGGATCTCGGCAACCGCCGCTTGAGCCCCGCTGATTCCGGTTTCGCTCCTTTTCCTTCCTTTTCCCGGCGCACGGCGCACGCAATGCTTGGACTTTCTGGCGCCATGTCTTTCCACACGGTATCCGCTGGTATCCGAGTGCAATGTGTCGATACAGTCAAAATCTACACTGATGTAGAAAAACCACAATCGACGGCTAAGCCTAAATTTTTGCAGTTTCACAAGCTTTTGAACGACTGCAAGCTTGCGATTTCTTCTGATGCCACTTTTTTGAATCATGATGCGCATATGTAAATATTATGCATGAACACACTTTGCTCTCGCGGTAGGATTGTCCTTGGGATCTAAACGCCAAGAGTGGAGAATTTAAATTTCGAAACATCGATAGGTTGGACTTGATCATCACGGAATTTCGTCAGGTGAAGCCAAAGCCCTAGTCGCTGTAAGCGGAACGTTCAAGAATAAGTGGCAGCCAAGAGGGCTTGAAATCTTGCATGAATCCCATTGATCAATTGAGGGTCATTGGAGATTTGAATATTAAAAATGCCATTGTAATACATGCTTGATGTCAGTAACAATATCTACTATACGTGCGCGTGCAAGAGTAGTCAGGTGGCGTTAGGAGAATGGCCTGGCATCTCCGCTCCGGATTTAACGGGACCTAGAAAAGAAGAGCAAGGATTTGCGCCCATCTGATGATGGCACTTTGTGACAACCCGCCAGGGAAGACGCATTGGTGCAAGTCGACGATAAGCGGAAGCCCATGCGATGACAGGGCGAACACCGGAGATCGTCAAATTTTGAGCCTCGCAAGTCAGCATTGCCATGGATTAGCAATGATTGGTTGGCATGCCAGAGCAACTGTATATGCGGGGCCCAAGAACTAAATTCAACAAGCAGCTAGAATGAATGCGACGCGTTGGGCGGCCCGGATCCGGGCAAGTTAATCAATAGAGCAGCTGTACATTTTACTTACAATCAGAGGAAAGCTGAAAAGTTGCGATGGCTTGGACGGTTTGCCAGATTCGAATGAACTGGATCCGGTGGCGCACAGTGAAACGATTTGGGGGTTTTGAGTGATGTTCTAAGACTACAGTTTACTGCTTTTTGCTCTCGAGCGTCTGTCCAAAGGATACATTTGACGACCAGATTCAGAGCTTGGCCTCAGCGCTCAGGACGCATTTGCCGGTGGTTTTGCCAATATTCAGCTTCTGACGGCCAGCGGTGCGATTTTCTGGGCAATGCACATGTAAAATTGAGTGGCCTCGAGGCTCGAGACAGGCTGCTTCCTTATTGGCGGCGTACCTGGAAAAGGGTGCCTGTCAAATTGCCAAATTTTGCGTTTTTTTTACCTACTGAGGTCGGAGATGGCCGTACCCTGTCGTCAGAAGTAGTGTCTCGGTGGCAAGATCCCGGGCCTAGTGGGCTCGCTAACAAGAGATTTTTTGGATCCAGCAGGCAACACGGTAAAGCCGAGTCGAATATGACCTAAGTGGTGCAAAGGGCGGGATTCCGAACCACGGCGCGTCGAAGATCCCAGAAGGAAGGAAGCCATCACTTGTCCATTTGGGCAACTGCAGACATCATGGGTGCAGGGCGCTGCGACTGCCTGCGACTCCGTGATGGGACCAGATTTAGGCCAGATTCAGAACGAAGTGATATGCGACGGAGAACTTGAACCACTGAACAAAGCAATTTGGGGATCCTTGTATACTGCTTACCATAGCCTATGGGTCCTTCGAGTATGTATATAAGACGGTAAAGGGTACACTTAACGGGAATTGTGAACCTACGCGGTGGAAGATGCAGGGTTGTCAATGAGAAGCAGAGTCGGTCACAGTAGAGTCGTTTTGATTTCTGGAGGTCTCTTCCACAGATCGGTATCACCCTTGTATTCCCTGTCTCTTCTTTCCATCCTTGCGTCTCCCATTTGCCACCCATAGTATATGCCAGACCGCGACAAGAGCGACCTCCAATTATTCCTAGGCTCTGAGCGACACATTTCCTTAATATGAAGGCCTCATCATCATCAGGTGGTTGGATGCACAGAGGCAATCGCGACAGGCCTCATGCTCTAGATACCGCGGACCTGAATATGCCTAATCTTCACCACCCCCCCACCACCCCTACCTACACTACGCCTAGATTTGCGCCCGAACCACCTGTCTCCAAGGGGTTTAAGCTGGCGAACGTCTTTGGGCGTAGGGCGGCATCCCCTGCACCAGGCTCTTCTTTCCCTTCTTCTGCGACACCCCTTCCGACTTCAACTGCCTCTCTCCAGAGTCCAAATCATCATCCATATGGCAGTATGGGTCCTTCGCCGGTACCCGTGGTCTCTACTCCAGATGCTCCTGAAGACGAAGACGAGTGCCCGGTGTGCCTGGAACCTCTGAGCTTCAGCTTCAGATTACCTGGCGAGAAACCACACATAGTCCCAGAATGTGGCCATTCTCTGCATGAGGCAAGTACTCAACTAATCTCTTACTCTGCCATTGCTCTTTGGGAACTAATGCGGCCCGCTCACAGGCTTGCTTCGCTGCCGTTTATGGGCCCCCTCCGGGACAAACGCGATCCGGTATGCCACGCAAATCGAATCTCGGTGTTTGTGGCGTCTGCAGGCGGCCTATGAAAGTGGGAGATGGGGATAGCGGGAAGTCAAACAGTGAGTGACGCGCATTTATTGGCCTTCTCTTGTCTCATGTCTACGTCAAGAACTCGCTGCCTTGACTGGTATGGGAGCACGCAGCGACCCAGGCGTGTATCCTGGCCGTGATAACGCTTCCCGTAGTGCGCGTCGCGGGGTTGAGGAGCGTCCATACGATCCTACAGCCGACGATACATTAGACAACAATGGTTCGGTAAGATCCCATCCAGGAGCTGAGCAAAATCAGTACATCGTGTCCCCCTCCATTCAAGTAAAGCCCGAATTCACCTCCCTCACTCGTACCAACGAGCCCACCCAGCCCTTAACATGCATTGTTATCATCGAGCTCCCAGGCAAACGGGTTCCTTCCCATGTTCCAGGCCCTGCCATGCCCGAGCCCTATCACCACAGAAATAATAATGGTCACGACTCTTTCAATGGGAGGACCGTGTCGCGACAAGCCTCCATCATATCCGAATCCCACCAGAGCAATCACCAACAGAGCAACCATCCCCAATCTTCGTCCTACCAGGATCAGTACTCTACATCCCCCGTCGATACAGAGTTCTCCTCCAATGTTCATGGATATCCTGATCAAGAGAAGGACACTCCATTCGTAGCCATTGTAGAAGACTTGCGAAGTCGCATCATTGATTGGAAAGGGCACCCTTTGTCCGGGCTTGGCCCCCTCAGGATGTACAACTTGCTTTGCGTCCGCCGCGACTCGCTCGTTCGCGAGTTCTACGTCTACTTGTTCAAAGAGGCTCTCATCTGTGTTGTCGAGGAGAAAAAGCGATCATTAGGGCGGCTTCTCTCCAATGCGTCTGACAAGGACGCGGACGACGGCCTTGCGCCAGTTGTGGTGCAGGGTAAGGGCGTATTGCGGCTCAAAGGCCGCATATACGTTCGACATATCAAACAGGTCACCGCTACTTCATCGGCGGGAGAGATGAGTTTGACCATTGACATGGAGGACGAAAAGCTGGATTCTTTTATCTTGATCTTCAATGACAAGGGGATGTTGGAAATCTGGAGGCAGGAGATCCAATCTCTTGTCAACATGTTCCACGGGCAAAAGCCAAAGACGCAAGAATCGCTTGACTACGAGCGCGGGCCATCTTTGGAAGAATTTGGTGGGAACTCAAAGGCAGCGCGGATCCTCAGTGGTAGTACCGCTACAACCACGAGCACAGCAGATAGCCTCCTGAACTCGGCTCGATCAACTCGTTCTTCATCTACATCACATGGCTCAGTCGTTCCACGGCAGAACAGCACAAAGCTGCAACCGTTGGGCGAAGATGACGAATGCAGCAATTACGAGACAGCTTTGCCACTGGTCACGCCACATCTTTCTATGGGTCCATCCAACTCGCTTTCGCCTTTGCCACACTCTGCCCTCGACCTCATCCTGGTTATTTCTGTGCCACCTCCGTCTGCGACGCCCAGCACAGCCGGACTGAAGGTCCGCGTTATCAAGACGACGCTGGACTTCATTCTTGCATCATTGGGCCAAAAAGATCGGCTAAGCCTGGTTACATTCGAGGTCGGTCCTGGCGGGAAAGTGAGAAAAACACCCTTCCTCTGTCCTGGGAGAGCACAAAGCCGGGGCCGGCTGACTAAATTCATCGATGAAATTGGTGACCGGGAAGGTGTGCATGGTGTGGAGGATGAATTCTTGGTAAAAGGATCCAAGGATGAAAAGACTGACGTCGTTACTGCAGTCAATCATGGTATGTTAGATGTGCATATTTTGCTTTTGTGCGGTGCTGATGGTCTCAACAGGGCTCGACAATGTTCTCCAACGAAAGAACCGGAACCCAATATCTGGCATGTTGCTTGTCAGCGATGCCGCTGACAGCACACGGCGGGCCCAGATGGACCTAGTGCTTGCACGGGCAGAGGCAGCGAACGTCGCCATCCATTCCTTTGGCTATGGTCGCTCGCACGATCCAGCATCATTATGGCTCATGTCCAACCACACGAGTGGGACATACACCTTCGTGAAGGATTGGTATGATTTACGGGACTGCATTGCAGGTTGCGTCGGCGGGCTCATGTCCATCGGGCTGATGAACATGAAGCTCCACATGAAGATCGTTGACGGGAACCGGTTCCGGATCCGTAAGGTGTCTGGTGGGCCGTCCTCCATCGTCTCGTCGGATGGCCACGACGTCGATGTCGATATCGGCGAATTGCGATACGGCGAGCGTAAGGAGATGTTGATCGAGCTGGAGCTGGACAACAGCGACCTCACCGAAAGAAACTACCATCGTGGTTTACATAGCTCGCCGAACGCGACGGACCAGTTCGTGCAAAGCATGGGCCTCGACTCTCTTTCTATGGGTGATGCTGACCTTGTTGACGGGATGATGGACCACATGATCGATGAAGTCCCCGTATTTGAAGTTGGCGGCTCTTTCTTCGATCCCGCGGCAGGCAAACAGATCTCGCGCTTGGCGCATCCCGTCTTGCTGACCGTGACCCTCCTCCCTCCCTCCCCTCGTTCGCAAGCAACCACCTCGGATCCCGTGATCGTGCGTCGCAGGATGGAGCTCCTTGCCTCAGACATGATCACACGTGCGCTGGTGCTGGTGTCTCGCAAGAACTTCCCGCAAGCGCTTAAGATTATGGGCGAGACGAAGCGTATCCTGCACACTGTTCTGCAGACGATCTCACGATCGCTACCAGCCCCTAACGCAAACGGGACGATGGCGAGGAACCGGAAGGAGATCTTGACACTCAGCGCTGTCAGAGCAATGCAAGGCATCCTGCAGGACCTGCAACTTCTTACCGAGGCGCTTGAGGAGAATAAGGAATTGTTCGCTCATGACCAGCGCAACTTCGGTGCTCAGCAAGCCATGATTCTCCGCGATCAAAAGAGCTGGAGCGGGCGCAGTGCGACAGAGCGACTTTTCTGGACAACCGACCATTCCATCGAGCTTGTGGGCCGAAGCACAGACTGGATTGCTCGGGACTGATTTTGCTCTTGTTTTTGGGTTTTCTTGTACATCTTGTTATTTGCTTTCTCGCTCTTCACATAGCATACACCTATAATACCTTCCTTACTAGTATCTTTCGCTCGAAGCCCTGTACACACACTCCTTTGGCGTTTCTCTCTTTCCGCCGCGTAACCCATTGCTTCCTTTTCTCGTGTTAATTATTGGCCTTGTTCTTATCTTGCAACTTTGACGGGGTGTAATAGGTACGGTACACATATCCTCCAGCGCATAGCAGACGATAAAATATTCTTGGTCACCTCTATAATGGTTTGCGTACCCAGAAGAGATAATTACAGTCCGTTGCACCGAACCCTGTCGCGCCTCTAGGAGTTAAGATCCACTCGCCGTTCCACGGAACGTAGACCATTCCTCGAACCTCCGCCTCCGTTCGCGTTGGCTGACCGTTTTCGTAAGTTCGTTTTATCCATGGCTCGGCCGAATCAGGGGATTTGTACGATTGGAAATATGAGATGAGCTCTGAAGGGTTGATGTATTTGGAGTGTGTGTGGGTGCCTGGCGTAACCTTGCGAAGAACTTGTTCGGCCATGAATATGGTAAGAAAATAGGCCATTGGTGTGCGTGCTATTGTTGATAAGAAAAGATGGCCTCCGGGCTGAAGTCGTGTTCATTTGATTCCTCAGCTGAGACGTTGATCGGGCGGACTCACTTTAACCAGTTGGGCGCAGGTTTCAAGGAAGTTGGCTGGATTGTCAACATGCTCTATGACTTCCATAGAACATACCACGTCGAAGAGCTTCTTCTCCTCGAGAAGGGCCTCCGCAGATGTATGCCGGTATGCCAAAGAGCCTTTGCGTAGCGAGGCAACGGGAGAAGGAGCAAGGCCGGGGTCGGCGGATGCGTGTAGCGACGCGATAGCAATATTAGACTCAGATGCGTCGATGCCTACTGTCCGGGCGCCCATCCGCGCCAAACTCTGAGACAATCACATCAGGCAATGGGTTGAACAGGCCGGCAGGGTAACATACCTCAGAGAACAGGCCGCCGCCGCAGCCCACGTCAAGAACATCCACCCCTTGCAGCTGATTGGGGTTTACGTCCTCTCCCTTGTCCTCGCGAGCTATCTCGAGGAGCTTGTCGCGTACGAATCGAACGCGAACCGGGTTCATTTTGTGCAGAAAGCTAAACTCGCCATGTTCGTCCCACCACAAGGAGGAAAGACGCGAGAAATGAGCTATTTCCGATGCATTGACTGAAGAGTGCCCCGCGGATGCTGTGTGCAGAGAACGTGCAAGCTTGGACAGAACAAGACGGTTCATAGAAAGTACTAGAGTGACGGTTACTGTAATCGCGTGCTGCGCAATGTCAATGTCATTGCCTGTCGATGACGGCCGGCCGACCCGGCTCGGGCTGTCGTGAGTTTGAAATTTATCGGACGCGCCGCAAAATAGCTGAGATCGATGCAAACAATATGAATTTAAATTTGTATGAAGGTGAAATTTATGCAGTTTCAGATACAGATATCCTCCATGATCAATCACTATCTCTGCCTGGAGTGAGACGAGACGAGGACTCGGTCAGTGAATGAGCAAGCGGCCCTTAGCCTCCGCTATTGGCGGCCGCTTGGCCAGCCGGATGCACTGACAACAGTTGTTCCGTACTCACAAGCTCACATCATCCCTGCTGGCAGCTCAGGACTTTCCTTCAAGCACTTGTGACTTACTAACCGACTACCCACCGGCGGCCTCTCTATCTCTCAACGCTGGCGTTGTACCTGCTGATTTCCCTCACACACCCCTTACCCGTCGAAAACGTTCTTACCAATCAGCACACTGTCCACTATAATACTACGTGTCCATCATGTCTGCGATATCAGCTGTCTTTACCAACATCATGCTGAAGACGCCCTTGGCGACATCATTCGGCGGCAAAGTGTCTTTGCCCGCGGAAGAACAGGAGCCACTGGCCGCAGGGAAGGAGGACGGGGGAAGCGAGAGATGTGAGTTGAGGATCGAAGGCATGACCTGTGGGTCTTGCGTAGAGGTGAGCATCTAATCCGATCTCGAAGCTTTATCCAAGCTAAAAGTTTCATAGGCTATCGAAGGAATGTTGAGGGGCCAAGCTGGTATACACTCCGTAAAGGTTGCCCTCCTGGCGGAGCGCGGTGTAATCGAGTATGATTCTTCCGTGTGGACTGCAGAGAAATTGGTCGAGGTGAGCCTGCTTCTGGTTCACATCGAAGCAATCTGACCCTCCTTGCAGGAAATCTCAGACATTGGATTCGACGCTACTGTGATACCCCCTACTCGTGCAGACGTTGTCATCCTCCGTATCTATGGCATGACCTGTGCTTCCTGCACTGGTACCGTGGAAAGCGGCCTATCCGCTATGCCTGGCGTCAACAGTGTCGCTGTCTCTCTGGCAACCGAAACCGCAAAGATAGAATTCGATAGAGGGTTGTTGGGGCCAAGAGAGCTGGTGGAGGCTGTCGAGGAGATGGGCTTCGACGCGATGTTGTCCGATCAGGAGGATGCGACGCAGATGGAGTCACTTCAGCGAACAAAGGAAATCCAGGCGTGGCGGCACCGATTTATGTGGAGTATCACCTTCGCGGTGCCCGTTTTCGTCATAGGCATGGTGATGCCTCACATCGGCTTCCTGAGGCCCATCGTCAATTTCCGCCTCATGCGCGGGATCTATCTCGGCGATCTCTTGGTCTTTCTTCTTGCCACACCGGTCCAGTTCTGGGTGGGACGCAAGTTCTATCGTAGTGCTTACAAGTCTTTGAAGCATGGCAGTGCGACAATGGACGTGCTCGTTACACTCGGCACATCCGCGGCATACTTTTACTCCCTCATCTCTATGGTACTGGCCACCGTGAACCCCGAACCCGACTTCAGGCCGTTCGTGTTTTTCGACACGAGCACCATGCTCATCATGTTCGTCTCCCTCGGACGATACTTGGAAAACAGAGCGAAGGGCAAGACTAGCGCTGCGCTCACGGACTTGATGGCACTCGCGCCTTCTATGGCAACCATCTACACCGATGCACCAGCTTGCACGCAAGAAAAGCGTGTGCCAACCGAGCTCGTACAAGTTGGCGATACAGTCAAGCTTGTGCCGGGCGACAAGGTACCTGCGGATGGCACCGTCGTTACCGGCTCTTCAAGCATCGACGAAAGTGCAGTCACCGGCGAGCCTATGCCCGTTCTCAAGCAGGTCGGAGACGCCGTCATCGGGGGCACCGTCAATGGCCTGGGGACGTTCAACATGATTGTCACCCGTGCTGGCAAGGACACTGCACTCGCGCAGATCGTGAAGCTCGTGGAGGACGCACAGACCTCCAAAGCGCCGATCCAGGCGTTCGCCGACCGAGTAGCGGGCTTTTTCGTTCCCTCTGTCATCGCCCTCGCCACCACGACCTTCATCGTCTGGTTGATCGTGTCGCATGTGGTCGACGATGACAGGCTCCCGGAGATGTTCCATCGACACGGAGCCAGCAAGCTCGCGGTGTGTTTGCAGATGTGTATATCGGTGATCGTCGTTGCGTGCCCGTGTGCACTTGGTCTCAGCACGCCCACTGCGATCATGGTCGGCACGGGTATGGGTGCGAAGAATGGCATCTTGATCAAGGGTGGACGAGCACTGGAGGCTAGCAAGAGCATCAAACGGATTGTCATGGACAAGACGGGCACGGTGACGATGGGCAAGTTGACCGTGGTGGACATGGCGTGGACACCGGCTGACGACCATAATGAGCTCGACACTTCGCTGTCGGCTTTGTCGGCGGACGGGGTGACATCTCGCGGCGCGGTTGTAGCGATGATGTCGGCCATAGAAGCACGCTCTGAGCATCCTCTCGCCAAAGCTGTCGCTGTGCACGGGAAGGCGCTGCTCGCAAGCTCATCTCTGCCCATTGCCGAGCCAATTATCGACAACTTTGAGAGCGTCACTGGCTCTGGTGTCAAAGCACGCGTGCGCCTGCCAGGCTCACCCGCTGTGGACATGTTTGTCGGTAATGCGAGATTCGTGACGCAGTCAGAAGACGCACACATCCCTGCTCAGTGGTCGCAATTTGAATTGGAGCAGACAGAGCAAGGCCGAACCATCATCTACGTGTCCATGAGCACCCCCAAGTCCTCTTCCCATCCAACCCCAATTGTAGCCATATCGATGACGGATGCCCCCAAACCGTCCTCTGCTCATGCGATTAAGGCGTTGCAAGATATGGGCATCGAGGTAAACATGATGACGGGTGACGGACGTGCGACTGCGCTGGCCATCGCCAAGCAGGTCGGCATCAAGCCCGAAGGTGTCTGGGCCGGTATGAGCCCCAAAGGCAAAGCGTCCCTGATCACCGAACTCATCAGCAAACACGGCGATGGCGTGGCCATGGTCGGCGATGGAATCAACGATTCTCCCGCTCTTGTCGCTGCTACTGTCGGAATCGCGCTGTCTTCCGGCACCTCCGTTGCAATCGAAGCCGCGGATGTCGTCCTCATGCGCTCGGACCTCCTCGACGTCGTCGCGGCTCTCGATCTCTCGCGCAGCATCTTCGCCGTTATCCGGCGAAACCTCGTGTGGGCATGCGTATACAACGTTATTGGCGTGCCGCTAGCGATGGGCTTACTCTTACCCGTGGGGCTATACATGCACCCCATGATGGCGGGGGCAGCCATGGCGTTCTCAAGTGTCAGTGTGGTGACGAGCTCGTTGATGCTCAAGTGGTGGACAAGACCCGCGACGAGTGTCATGCCTGGAGAGAAGATTTTGGGCGAGACGATGTTGGGGAGTGCCCAGACAACTATCGCAGAGGCATGGGACGCTACTCGAGCATTCGTTAGACCCAGACGGAATGTGAGTGGGTACGAGCAACTCCCAGTGGAGATGAGCGAGACTGCTTGAAACTATAACACTATTTCTAAGTATTGTATTCTATATCTAGGTTGTGTGCTGCTTTGCCGTGTACTGTGTAATTATTGATACTCAATTGAAAGAGTTAGAGCTAGTGCATGGCTATAAGCAACTGAGACCGTCATAATTAGTCCTCTCGACGTTCAACTCTTGCTCCATCGCGCGCTGTCACCATGGCTGCTACAAGGCCCATCGGCAGCGTATTCCTGGGAGATAATCACCAGCGCTTCAGGTCGCTGACGTCTCCCATGGCTTCCCCGCCTTCGTCACCTCCAGCAGGCTCTGGCTTCCCAGGAATATCCGAGTCAATTCCTCCCCATCTATCAGTGTCACCTCCACCTGGAACTTCGCTGTCGAGGTCATCATCGATGGCCACACTCGTAATCGACCCTGCTCTGTCTTTGGAACTGCGCTTGCGCTGGCTAGAGGCAATCCTACTCGGTGTTCAAGCGAAGGAGCGCCAAGGGAAAGGGAAATCGTATGACTTGAAGCGTGGCGAGTCATTAGCACGAATGGCTGAGGACGTGCAGAAACGACTCGATCGTATCGTGGAAGGAAATGATGGCTTGAAGCGCTTCATTGAACACTGTCGGTCCATATCCATGCTCTTCATTGAACACTGAGTAGACCGGACGTTTGCCAGATGATCAACATGCACACCTCTTAACACCCGCTTTTGCCATATCCGGATCTCTGCAGTCGCAAGCCCCATCGTACGAGAGCATGTCTTTTGATGAATTGGAAGCACTTCTCGCGGAGATGGAACCTGACATTCGCGCCGCTGACCGTGATATGCGCGAAATCGAGATTCTGGAGAAGAAAGGTGTAACGGCCGCTGGTAGGCTTGGTAGTACGTGTCATTCTCTGTCGTATCAGTGCTCTCAGCTCACAGCACTCATTCGATGCGTCAGATTACGAGAAACTCACACCGCGCCTGGGCGCGGTGATGAAAGCACACACAGAAGACTTAAAGCTCGCCGCATCGCTCGAAAAAAGAATCGCGAGCCTCATGGAAAAACACGCAACACACGTAAATTTGTATATCCCTTTGAGAAAATATGACTCTGAGGATTTTTGCAGGTAGATGCGCTCTCCGAACTATTTGTGTCATGGGATGACACAATTACGGCGGCGGAAAATAAACTGGCAAAGATGGAACGAGATCGTGAAGAGCGACAACGCTTGGGGTACGAGTAAACGACCCCAGTGACTGCTTTGATTGTATACTCGGTACGGCCCCCCTTTGCATACTATGACTATGCACATGTTTACATCGCTCATAGCTAAGCGGAACCTATGATATCAGCTTTATATATCCAAACTTAATTGATACAAAATTACAATTACTGGCATACCATTTTCAAGTGCACTGAGTTCTTTCAGACAGCGATCTATTGTAGACCAATAATGATAAGTATATCGTATAATACATGCACTAGTGTGTACGGTGTCAAAGTTCGAAGTATAACAAAGAGCAAGGAAACTCAAAGGGGATCACCAGAAAGCGCACCTAAGCATAGACAGTGATTAGTAAGGACGTCGAGAGCCTAGGCAACGGCAGTGACACCTACCATCCGGAGAAGCATTGACATAGATTTTCCAGCAAAGTCGCTTGAGCAATGAGCTTTTCCACTTGATCTTTCACCGCCAGGACAACATCAGGATCGAAGTCCCGGCCTGTAAGCTTATGCTGGACTCGGTTATAAACGAGCAATGCTCGCTCATTGCGGACTTCTTGGTTCGCGCCAGGCCCGTTAACGCCTTCATTGAAAATATCGTTTTCGTCTGCCTTGAGTTTGCGAGTGGGGCCCTGAGGATAAGCTGCCACGCGTGCAAGTTCAACGACACGTTCAGGACCAGTCTCATTATCTACAAAGCAGGAGAGATGAGCGGCAGTCAATGACAAGCATGAATGTCCTCACCATCGGGACGACGGGTATCAACATCAGCTTGCATTAGTCGCCAGTTGATAAGTGGATCATACACGAATGCCTCAAGAACCGCCATGAGTGACTCTTTGTTGTCGCGGAGAACCTTCATTGTGATTTCACAGGTGCGTCTGAAGCTCCCTTCGATTCCGGACACCTAGATATACATCCATCAGTAAGGAGCAAAACGAGCAGAACTTGCTAATAATTACCTCCATAGCGTGAGTAAGCATCCTGGTCAGGCGGAAAGGGACTTTCTCGGGGAATTTCTCGCGATGCATCGCAACCTCGAAACAGTCGCCAAAATCAATGTGGACAACCTTGCCAGAAACACGCTCCAAGAGCAAATTTGAGGGATGTCGATCTCCGAGACCGAGAATGTGCCCAACCATGCTGTTAACAGCCAAAGACCGTGTGTATGCTGCACGTCGCTCGAGCCAATGCTCAGAGTTTGCGCTCTTGAGCCAAAGTACTCGGTACAAATCTTGGCCGGTTGTATTTTCCAAAGCATACTCGAAGACTTCAACTTTCTGCAGTAACGTGAGATTTTCGTAGTCGGGTGCCATCTGCAAGAGTTTCATTAGCTAAATTTGGCTGCTCAAACAGGCCCCAAAGTTGCTCACCTGAAGCATCAGCCGATACTCGATGTTGAGGAGGACTTTGCGATTCTCTCGATAATCCCGGACCAAGACATGCAGGGTATCGCTTTCTTGCACCCAACCGAACAGACCGGCGTTTGGAGCCAATGGAATAACTGGATAACGTTGGATGTGAAGTCGGCGTTTGAAGCTATCGGTATCGACAGACAGGAGAGTGTTGACCAGACTAAACAGTTGCATGACCCTCTCGTCTTGGCGAAGATCCTCGTGACCTGTCAAAGTATGTCAGAATGAAAGCCAAAGAAGAACCGAATATCTCGCCTTTCAACCCGTATTGATAGTCACGTCCATCACTGCCTTTGAGCGATAGGCGGCGGGGCCGTTGTTTGGATGAGATGACAGTCAGTTTTGTGGCGAAGCTTTGTATTTTGATTATGGGGCGTCCGGAATGATATGTGCCAGGAACAGCCAACTCTAGATTCCTTGATTTGAGTAGCTGTGGAGAAACATATTGCAAGTCTAGCGTCGTGAGCTGTGGTAATTGTTTCTCGACTTTCTTGAAAACCTGCAAATAATTATTGATAATTTGTTCTTTCTTGTGTGTTCCATAGGTGCTAACCCCGTAGTAGATATCCCAAGCTTTATCCAGTTCGCTGATCTCACCATATATCCGGTATCGACGACATGCTTCGCGAGCTTCGTGCAAATCACGCCCGAATACTTGTGCAAAGGAAGTTTCCCTGGCAGTTGTAGGCCCCTGCACGGAGTTCAGCACTGGGTACGATGGTTGGATATAGAAACGTACAGCTTCAAGCATGTCATGCAAAGGTTCCAAAGCAGCTATCATACCTTCTGGATTCTTCTCTGTGAAATAGAGTCGGGATGCTTCCTCAAGACCCTCATGCCATAATTCGTGCCAAAGGATGGCAACTCGAATCAGTTCGTGACTAACAACTAGGGCCTGCTCCACAATGGTGGCACTATGCTCCTTCATCCTATCCATGATTGCGACTGCGGCACTCTGACGAGACGCGCTCGAAGACTTGGATGCAACGGTCAAAGGATAGATGAGCGCTTGTGGATGGTTTTTGCCAACTTCAGTCAGGAGATTGTTGATATTACGGCGAATATTTGCGCTGGGTGTTTGAATGCGAGCAATGATCTAAACTGTTTTAGCTGATGCCTGAATACAAGGCCAGCATGGAGTGCGTACCTGAGGAATAACATCCAACCAAGTGTCCACTTCCACACTCCCAAACCCATTGGCGATGGCATGGCTGACATCATCATGAGCACCATATTTGAACCATAGTGTGAGTAATCGCAAAATATCTTGCAAAGCGTCATCATTTCGAAGTGCGATAGAGCGGAAGAAGCCTGTGTAGAGGTTAGACTAAAACATACATATCTGAAGGACCAGCACACGAACCTTGCACTGCTTGGACAACATGAGCCGCCAGCCTACTATTTCCTTGAAGGTCCACGTTGCGGTTCTCTGTTTGGTTATCGAGATACCCAATTACTTCGAAATTGGCCAAAGCCCATGTATGCCAAGCCTTGTACCATGTTGGGTCATAATGAGTCGCCAGAAGATATGAATGCAAAATATCGTTGATGTTTCGCTGCAAGAATTGGTAATTAGTGAAGAGTTTCGTGAACATATTCACATTGATCACTTACCGAACCCCAATTATCCTTCATTTCCACTTGCCATTCACCTTGCTTGAAATAGCATCGGGCCAGCAGTCGGGAAAGCTCGTCCAGCTTAGCTTTCGAGACGGATGTACGCTGAGGATGCTCAGCGGATTCCACTTGCAGATCTCGAGAAAGACTGGCAGCGAACTGGCGTATGAAGTTTAAGCTATCATCCCGTGACCCTTCCGCCCACATGAACTTCAACTGCGCGTAAACTACGTTGGGCGGTGCCTTCATGTGTTGATTGTGCGAATGCTCGCGCAAGTGTTGGAGCTAGAAACAAATTCAGGACAAACGTGCATCAAGTATCACAATCTGAAAAGAACGAACCCTTTCGGGACTAAGCAGAGAGTTGATTGTTTTATCGGCCAGCACCATTCGATCGTTTTTGCGGCACAGGTTAGCAAACTTGATCCACATAGCGGGGTCGTCTTCGGGATTTAGCACCAGACTTCGAACCTGCAGGATACGCTGCCAGACTTCCACATCTGGCTGACAGCCGCGCAATCTTGATTATGTGAATCTGTATGAGCATCGCGTTTATACGCTCCACTGTTTACGCACCGCTTCATCCAAGTCTTGCGCTGCGAAGCTTGTCGGTCTGGCTGATCAGCCAGCTGCTTGTACGAAATTATTTCCTCAAGTTCAGACAACATCTGCGCGCGGACCATGACACTAGACGAATATCAGTTCCAAATGAATCACAACGAGTCTTCATTTAACTTACTTGTAGGTGCGGCCGTATCCCTCTCCGACAAAAGACGTCAGTTCAGGGTCCAGGAGGTCACGAGCTTTCTGGATCTGCGACAGAGCCCGCTGGAATTGGTTCTGGTGCACCGACAGGATTGCACGATAGAAATGTATGTCGGGTGATTCGCGCCTCATTGATGAGATGTAGTCTTCCATCGAGTCCCATTCTCGAAGGGACCAAGCCGCCGCCGCCGCCATAGGTGCGATCTCGATGCGATCCTCTTGATTTGAGTTGGACCAGTTCTCCTCCACTTGAGCAGCAAGTTGATCCCATTCACCCAAGGCATGCAAGCACTTCATGCGTCCAATCTGAACTTCAGGAGCATCAGGATCCATTTCAGCTTTCTTATCGTATGCCGCCAATGCTTCTTGCCATCGACCCAACCTTTCGTACCACTCTTCGTGCTGGTTCAAGTCATACTGTTCTCGAGCGATGTTGAGGGTTCCCCACGCCGCATCATGTTGCTGCAGTTTTGTGTTGATGCTAATGAGCGCTTCTATGATGGCAGGAGATGTCTCCGTGAAGAACTCCAGTTCCTTGTAGTGCAGGGCCTTCGCGTAAGCATGGTACTTCAGAGCGTATTCCCCGAAGATACGAGCTTCTATGGGAAGCGCCTTCTCTTCGTGCTCCATGAACTCCGCGAGATTGAGCAAGCGGTGGATGAGCTCTGAAGGGGTGTTCTCGGTCGTGATGGCATGTTCAATTGATCGAACCAAGTCCTCCTATTGTGATGATCAGTAATAGGATGACTGTTCAAATGCAAGCTACTAACTTGATATCCATCATATAACTCAGTCCAACAAGAGATAAATGCCGCATTGAATAGTTCTTTGGCCAAAGGTGGGTGGATGTCCACAAGGCTCATGCATGCCCGCAATGCGTGTGACGGAGACTCCTTCATGAACTCAACCGAGATCCGATGCATCCATTCTTGCCAATCTTCCCTGGTGCTGACTTGGGATACATCCCATGCTTGCTTGAGATGCTGTTGATTTACATTCATCTTCGTTGCCTCAGCAGGAGCAGAGAACTCAGGGGCCCTATTCTCGCTGATCCAACCAGTTAATATCAGCCTATGTCACCGTTTACAGCGAATGTATTCAACTTACAAAGATTCGGGTACCCCTGTTTCCTGAGGCAGGCGCTCGCCATTCAGTAGCTTGGATATTAAGTTCTCATATCGAGCATGAGAAATGCGATTCCTGAGCAAGCACTGTTTCCAGTACGGTAAGTTATGATTTCCGGGGCTCCAAAAGACGTCAACGGGCACTTGCCTTGTTGATAGTGGGAACAAAAATAGCAAAGTCAGACCCGAGCTGCGTTATCAAAGAACACAGCGTGTCCATAACTGCAACACGAAGATCGTTATTTGTGCCTTCCAGCACTCGCACAAGCGGGTGGATGATTCGAGACGCATGGTCTGAGAAATTCACTCTCCGCGATAACCCGTCAATTGTCTGTATAGCCCGTTTACGCAAAGCTGTTGTGGCGT
>JACXVL010000525.1:0-20761 GCA_014898675.1 Athelia sp. TMB
ATTCATCACAATCGGCGAGTTAGGCATAGCACTCTCGTGCAATCGGATTATAAAGGGAAATGACGGCCCCGAATGAGCTCGAGGTCAGCATAGCTCGACTTCACTGTTGCAGTTTTTGAAGTTATGTTCAGGATCATAGGGCACTGGGGTTCATCAGGTGGACATTTATCCGATTAGACTCATCTTAAGGTGTGAGACCGCCAGACACCGTTGAATCATTGACTAGAGTTTTTTGAGTCCGTTTATGAGGCAAGATGTTGGTGAAGGATAGCCTCTCAAAGTCTGCCCCATAGATGTCAGAGAGTGAAGGCAGTCACGACCGTAGGCTAGTCTCCCACAGTCAGAACATAGAGAGTGACGATAGTCGTTGGGCCCGCTCTTGTGACCGTAGGCTAACTCGAGAAAGTCTGGAAGAAAATTTAGAAAAAGCACGGGCCGTAACATCCGTGGCCACATTTCCATAAGTAGATACATGATGTTCAAGTTGAACAATTCGACCTAAGTCTCAATTTTCCGGAATCCTTCATTCAGCTTTCAAGTTTCCGCATTGAACAGAGCACGATAACACTATGGATACAAATGCAGCTTCCATACTTAGAATCTTCATATTTACCCATCCCGCGGTAATTAATATGCTCGTTGCACCACACACGACCAACTGATCACCCTAAACCTTGTGACTTCCACTACGCTCCTCGCCCTCGCCCTCGCCCTCGCCCTCTTCCCACACTCACCTTCTACATGCCTTCTGCTCCGCTGCCATTTTAATAAATACCTTCGAGTCTCCTGGGGGTTGCTTACGCGGTGGGGATCTCCTCGACTGGTCGTTGGTACCGCTAACTTAGAGACCTAACCTCTCTGGGCTTGGGTTGAATAGCGCCCCTACGTTGATTTCTGTCTTTCCATCGTCATCCTCCTGACGATTTGGTGTGACTTGCGCCGTTTCCGTAATGTCATCACCATCGCTCTCGGCCTCTACGGCATCCTCCGTCGTGTTTGCGTATCTCTCAACACTTGCGAAAGCCTCTCCTTGCTCAGGGGCGGCGGCGTTGACGCCTAAGTGCATAGTGTGCGGGCTCACTGTGGTGGTCGCCTCCGGAGTGGGCGCGTTTATCCCTGGCCCCTTCGTCGCTTCTAGTTCACCGGGAGGCAGTTCAGCTTTGCGTTCGCCACCAGCTACCTGCGAACTCGAAACGACGGGGGCTGGCAAATGTGCGGCAGAATCTCCATTGGGGGCATCATTGGGATCGTCTTCATCTTGGAGAGGTTCCAGAGGAGTGGCGGTCTTGAGCTATGGGAGCATGGATATAAGCATTGAAGACGAGTGGTCTAAACAATCCGCTCACCCGAATGCGGAACTGCTCCGTCTCTGCTTCGATCCACAAGTATCCTTTCAGAACGCTGAACGCTTCCTCCATGAGGCTAGGATCGCTTATTGTACTCGTGACCTCCGCAAGCGACATGTCTACTGCATCGGAAGGCATCCCGGCTCCCAATGTCTTGATTAGTTCCAACAGGCGTGCTTGGTCACGACGACAAGACCAGCGAGCATTGAGGTACGGTTTCATATTGATAACGGTGGTCTCTATCAGTTTAACGAGGTCGGGTTTGAATCCCAAATCTAAATCCCATCCAGAGAGGGGCTCCAAGAGTGCGATGAGGAGGCGTATATGACCTCGACAGGCGCCAAGTGATTCGCTACCATCAACACCGGGCAGAGCCTGGAGTTTCAACTTCTCTGTTTCCGGGAGCGTGGCGTAGAGACGCGTGAACCTTTTAGTGAACGTGGGCCGTTCCCAATCGATATCCCGGACCCCCCAAAGAAACATAGAGGCAACGGAATAGATGACCGGGTCTCCAGAGTCAGCCACGCGGCTTTGGAAACAGCTTCCAAGTTGAATAGCTAGGATACGTGCGTACTGAGAAACCGGCGTCGACCCGCGATCCACCATAAAGTACTCCAGGAGCTCGAGATACTCGGTGAAGTCGGCCTCTGCGCTCGTAGCCCATGAGCGCAAAAGGTGCTCATCCTCTGTCGCGGGCCGTTTGAATGCCGCAACCTTTTCTGGAAAGGTGCAGATGACGGCCGCCATGAGAGCCAAAGCGTGTCGCCTGGCACGATGATCGTCATTTAGATCATAACCTAGGATAACCATGAGCGTTTCCCTAACGTCAAGGTCTCCGAAGAACCGCATGACTTCGTTCTTGAATACCTTAGAGACAGGTACCGCCTCAGCCCCAGCTGAGCGATCAGGCGAAGGGACTGCGGAACATCTAACAAGGTCTGGGATCATCTCTAGGAGAGGCGACAGATCCCAGCGAGCGAGAGTGGCCAAAGCCTCTCTGATGGGTTCCCCTCTGTCGGATTGAGCATAGGATACGAGATGCCTGTAGATGTGCTCGCCCATGGCCCCCGTGGCCTTCAGCGCGGCACGGGATATGTCTGAATCCGACACGCCGACGAGGGTGACGATTAAGAAGTAGAGGGTTGTGTCGTATTGGGAAAGATATTGCCATGGTTTGGCGGGAACGTTGGATAAGCTGGCGATGGCGTTTAAGCATGCGACACTCCGTGTGCGTTTCGAAGTTTCGGGGAGACTGACGGACTCTTGGCATGCTTGGAGCAGCGTTAGTATCCGCGGGAGAAGCTGCACGTCTTGGTCCAAGAGGATGGCTCTCATCGCATGTTTGGCTTCGGGCACAGTGCAGAAGGCCGGAATGCCCTCAACGAAGGGAAGAAACTCTTCGTCTTCTGTCAAAGACTTCAGTGTCCAGGATAATGCATCAGTGTCGCGCTTGTTGGAGAAGGAAAGTGGATCGGTGGCGACGGTTTGGCGGCCTTGCCACATATTGCCCTGAAGTCGTTTCCATACACCGCCGGACTTGTAACGTAGCAGACCCGAGTATCGACAAATTGCCCAGAAGATCTCGGAGAGGGGTGTACGGAAGGGCGATTGGCGATCAAAGACAGGGAGGACGGTGATCAAGATATAGAGAAATCCGACCACCGCCACAATGGATAGTGTCACCCATGCTATTTCTCGATTGATGGAATAAAGGAAGTCTACGAGCCCAGCGAAGAAAAGGAACAAGCTGGCGTGAAGCAGAGTGGGTATCCCCTCCACCACTGCCTCCATGCGAAACTTCTCCAGACCTTCGTAAAGGTAGGAGCGAACACGAGCCTGCAAGTATGGCGCTGGCCTTCTCTCGATGGCCTGCAGATAGTTACGTGCCCTGCCACGATGTCAATATCACCTCGATCGAGTGCACCTGAGAACTGACCACTGCTGCACCAAGATCGCTGCCAAGGCGCATGTCAAGGCGAGACACAGACTAAGAAACCAGAAAGCGTTGACGCGTAGGGTAGACGAGGTGGGGGTAAACGAATCCGACATCGAGGTTTGACTTTGTACCGAGCCGCCATTCAGTTGCTGAGAGATTTGCTGCAACAATGCGATTGTCTGTTGATTAGGATCCGGCATTAGACCGGTATAGCTCTCGATGATGAAGGCGGTAACGCTCGCAGAGAAAAGACCAGCCTACCCGCCCGAAGTTAGTCGCAACTGACCGCTTGGGAAACCGTGACGCACAAAGATGAGAATTCCGTCCATATCCTTCAGCCAGCTCTCGATAGTGGCGTTATCGTACGGAGCTGCTTCTGACATGTAGACCGACCATATTTTGGCCGTTGGGTGATCGTATGTATCTTGAGCTGCCGATCCTGCCGGCAGACCTAACGGTGTGGATCAAAACACATATCATGAAAGGTTTATAGGACGACTGAAATTACCTCCAGTAGCTTCAACTTCACCACCACGATCGTCGCCTTTTTCCATAATCGAATGAGAGGGTCCTGAGATGTTTCTGAACCAGTAGAGAGGGGCTGCAATAGAGATGTCAGAGGGGAACTCGAGATGTAAGTTATATTCAAGCTGACTCCAGAGTCCAAGGGGCAGGTTTTCCCAAATCGTCAGACCATCTTGATGCCCCACAACCATGGTGTATAGTAGTTTTGCGTCATAGTCCGGCTGCTGCTCGGGGCTCCACCCAAATGGACACGAACTTCGAAAACCGTAACCTAGATCGACACGAGACTATGTAGATCAAAGAGGTACACATAACATCATATGACATATCGTCGGCTACGGGAGGACACTCAGCGAAGGGGTAACATGTCGAGCTAAGTAGCTCTAGATTGCGAGTACCAAGTCCAGCGGATATCATTTCATTACTGTTGAATTGAGGCATCAAGTCACCGGTGCCATGAGCTGCAAAAGCCACGAGGAGTCCAGGAGTCCCAGGTGGTAGGAAAGATTGTGCTAGTTATGGGCTAGCTCGTGGAGCGACGGGACGTGGGAAGACGTGGGTAGGGCAATTGATAGCGGCCTCGTGTCTGTCATTGTCAAGGCAGATCCCGAGAGCCGAGGAATGGTCAAGACGATCCACTGCAGGCTCCTGTTTGCTCAATGCTAGCCAAACATAATTCTTCGGAGAACGTGGTAACTCATGATGTTACATGATAGACTCGCATTCAAGCTCTTCATCCAGATGAAAAGTGGACAAAAGCCGGCATGGCCTCATGTCACGTGATCTAAATCTGCACGAAAATGAAGGCCCCTTGCGCGTGAACATACATCGAACGACACAGCACGATCACAGCGGATACACTCTCATCATCTCCCGCCATCTCCCGAAGATCACCAGGGGCGCAAGATCTGCGCGAACCGGAAGAGGTATAGAATTTTAGTCGTAACGGGCGGTTGCTGAGATGTGTAGGCGGTGTCGAGTGTAAGCTAGCTTATTGGCGCGTTCGTAGGAAGAGGAGAGGCGCAGGCAAGAGGTCGAGGTACCAGCCAAGCGCGTTTTCAAACTGCGTGCCAGATTAACATTCTATATATGAGGACGAGGCGGAACTCACAACGCAGGGCTTGTGCTTCATGGTCTCCGCCTCGGGCGCGCGCTCACGAAGCGTCTACGCTTAAATCATCACGAACTCAGTGCCGGGATGGGTTGTTACCCAGGGCTGGAGAGCTGCCGGACAAAGCGCCCATCAGCATTTGACGTCTTCTGAACTCGTCAATGAACGCACACACGCATTTCGGGAGGCCTCTCAGTGCGTGCCACAATCGCGTCGGGCGCCTTCATCGGGCGCCATCGCGGCCGCTCCCCGCCCATCCGTCGCGCTACAAGCTCCTTCATCCGATCCCGCTCGTCAGCGCGTCGCTGACATCACGGTGGCACAATGCCGGCAAAGGCCGTCAACACGGCGAGCAAGGAAATTTCGGCTGCCAAAGATAAAGTGCATTGTCAGCATTTCCTTACCCTAAAGAACAAGAACGAGCAAACTTACTGCACTTTGGGTCTGGGGCTAGGTACATCCGGGTTGCGGCTTCAATCACCTCCCTCGTCTTGCGTGCACATCACATCTCCTTTCATCATCCAACCCGAGCAGTGGGTCCCCATAGGGCACACATCACCTAGAGGCCCACTTCCTCGCCCTCCAGCTGGTCGAAAATCATCGCAGCGAGCGAATCGATGCATTGTGTTGCCCATTAGCCAATCCGCGCTCGTGACCACAAACAAGTCGGGCTAGCGAACACTATCAGCTGCACCAAGTCAGGGCCGCGAGGGGAGGATTAAGCACGGTGGGCGTTACGCAGGCGTTGCTCACTGCGGGAGGTGCTTGCTCCCAGAGGATGCTGCAAAGAAGCAAAGCGTACGTCAGCGTTTGAGCATATCAGTAGAAATTCATGAATTAGGGGATAAAGACGCAGAGGATGGAGGCATGAAAGATAGGGTTATGTGTATGGGCAGGAGACGTAGCGTACCGACTTGGCTTGGGCTGATCTTATGATGTTATGAACAGGTTTCTTTCAGTGAGTCGAACTCAAGAGAACTAAGTTCGTGCACTTGATAGCGCTTTGGTGACACCTATAACTCGGAAGTTCGAAAGGGACTGGGTTGGAGAACATCAGTTGAATGCCCTCGCGATGGAGGTGTGCACACGCACCTCGCGGGGGATAATTTGAAGCCGCATCCACATAAAGCGCTCTGCGCTGGAAATTTCGTCCTTATCCTCGGTCCCTGGCTCGCATTTGGCTGTGGTCGCGATCATGATGCGTGTTGGGCAGGCCAGCGCAGGAGGCAGCTGAAGAAGCTTTAGTTAGCATCGTGACTTGAAGAACTGACTCATCGCTACATACGCGTTGAATATCAGGGTGAGCAGTGATGGCACAGACGTGAGGGAGCTAACACCTCGAGGCGCTCAGCGCGGGGAACCCTCCGACCTTAGCCTCAGCAGGCCTTAGTTCGTATGCTGGAGACTATGTTACGGTCGTGGGGCAATGTAATGTGTTGAACCATTAGATCCAGAGGGAACTGCGCTGTTTGTCGATTGTTAAAAATGGTGTAATCTGGTTGGCTGAAGGACTAGGTGACGGTGCCAGTGGGAGAACGAGCGCGGGCCGTTGTAGCTGCATTTCCATAAACGGAAGGTCGAACTTGGTGCTGGGTGGCCGTTGAACGGCGGGTACGAGTCCCCTACGGGTGAAGAGCCTAGACTCGGCAACGGCCGACATAGGGTGCGCTTCAGCCCCTATTTCTCTTCGCGTACACAGCGACCACAGCCTTCGCATCTTTGCTGAAAAACAGCTCCTTCTCAGTCAACTCGCCGCGTACACCCTCATCAACACAATCCCTGCCACCATCCGCCCCATCATGAAACCATACCTTACCACTGGCGTCAAAAAACCTGGCTGTGTAATGCTTGCCGTCCGAATACACAATGCCTCTAAGCTCCAATATTCTAGCCCTCGCTTTCCCGCTGACCCTCACGATTTTATCGAATCCCACCTGGTCCTGGCCAACGTTAAAAAAAATGATATCAGCTGCATCTTTGAATCTTATCTCGTTATAGCATTCCGCCGAGCAATTATTGCAGCAGTCAGCAGATTTGTGCAACATATGATTGTCTAGGAACGCTTGGGTTGATATATGCGTGTCGTCTGGACAATCAATGCTCACTCGGTATGGACTCTCAATACTGCTCTCTTTTCCGCACTGCCGGCAGTATGTCACGTTCAGCTGGACATCCTTGTGTGCCACGGCAAGAATATCTGTCAGAACATGTATCCGACCCCCACTTTCACCGTACGGGAACGATTCGGGATCCTTGGCATTGACTAACACGCGCAGATTATCGCGTGCCGTTTCGACATCAATCTTGTCGTTATGAACCTTCCTAAAGCTGTCCGACAATACTTTCATTTCGGGGCTAAGCTTTCTGAAGGCTGTGGTCCATACTCTTGGATTATCGAACCATATATTCATAAGCACGGTTAGCAGTGAATCATAACAGCAGCTCCAATTGTCGCTGTCCCAGACGAAGCCTATAGGAACCCGAATCGAACCCAATACACTGGTATCGCCTGTTTTTTGTTTCTTCTTTATGCCGCCCGTATCTTCTGATTTGTCCTGCTTTCTTTTAGCGACACCATTTTTCGCAGGAACGCTGCCTAAAGCGGGAACATACACCGCGGTAACATGCGCTTTCCTCGAAACCTTGGGTTTCACAGTATGATTCGCCTTTACGGAGAACTGCCATGCCGCCGCCTTCGAACTTGACGATATACGGAACGGGTTGAGGGGAGACCACGCAATGGATTTATGGACTGTCGACGGCATATAATTTTCACCGTGCTTTTCGCGGAATCGTCTAATGAGCACGTTTCTCGTATCACCACCAAAGTCTTTGGGCAGAACGCCCTCAAACATTTGCTTAGTTATTTCGTCCAGAAGCTCAAGTTCCCTGAACTCTTGACGGAGATAAGGCCCCGGGAAGCTCCCCTAAATGTCCCTTACACCTTTGGGTTTTTTTTGGCCCGAAATGGACAATATCCCTCTGCGTTTTTGGGTTTTTCGAGGGACTTTGGGACGGTCGGAGGGCCAACCCCTCTACGTGTTTGGGTTTTTTGAGTGTAAGGAATCTGCTTGATGGTCTTGCGGTAATGGGTCTTCACGTGGTTAGAAAATGTCAGCATGTCGTCAGTTCGATTCCCGCCTGTTTCGCATTGCTTTATTCGTCCAAATTTTAGTGTGCGTGTTTTACCGTGCCCCGCCTATGGACGAGGTCAGTCTTTTCAACAAATTATGATTAAAATACTGTAACACGATAAAGCAGGACGATGGAGACGACAACCCTGATGGTGCTTGGGCGCTTCACTTGACGCTTCGAAAAGGCAAATATGGGCTGCACGCACGAGCACATATTTTTCATATCATATACCATCTTGGTCTGTCACCGTTTGACAAAGCATACAGCAACCCATTTCATCTTGTTCTGAACGAGTTCAATGGCAGTCGCTGGCTTTGAACTGCCCACCTGTTCAGCAAAGACTTTTCACTAAGATACCTGGGAGAAAGACGCCAGCAAGTACTGTGGCACCGTAAGATCACTTCAATATGATATCTACATATGTAGCTTTTATTCAAGTGCATATATTGCGTGTAGGAAGGAGGGAAACCGAGAAATAGACAGGTTAATGGAGATTGCTGTCACGGCTCGACCTGCGCCAACATGGGATCACGTGACATACCCCTCATACGCTTTGGGTTTTTTGACCCCCAAAACGTTGGGTTTTTTGGGTCTGAAATGGCGATTTTGGGCGAAGGGACATTTAGGGGAGCTTCCCGGGGCCTCGGAGATATCCACTCGCACCCCCTTGAATATGCCGCTTGTCAAAACCTTGTACGATTATCGTACCTTCAGAAGTTGCCGATCTAGAAAGAGCGGTGTAATACGATAAGTGAGAGCGACAGTTCTGTAAATCCACAGGATTGTCGGGTCTGGTGCGGCCTTGCGAAGAATAATCAGTCATAGCGAAATTCAACAATATTGGCACCTGGGATCTACTTAATGCCAGTTTCTCGCCATTCATCAGTATGCATACTATGTCCTCTTGCCTTCTAGTTATGGGTACGACGTTCAGAGGCAGACCATCTATCTGCACGGGTGCGGGCGGGTGCTGCAACTTTACGAACAGGGTTTCCAGTACCGGCATACCATGATATTCAACACTCGCATCCCACCCTACTACTGTGGCTTCGGCACCTTTCGTTATGCAACATTCGGTAGCTTCGTTATATCTTATCATTACAGGCATACCCACACACAGATCTAGTTTACCGGGCACGTGACTAGAGTTACTCGGCAATATATCCCATATGTCATGCTGTTGCTCGGTCGGTATGCTCCTTGTTCTCCTCCGCACGTCGGTAACTCGATTGGAAATGGATCTACCCTCCTTCGTTGTTTTGTCAACCTCGTGAGTTTTCAAAGCATCGATTGAATAGAAAGTTGTAAGTTCCAGACCATTCTCGGTCGCGTACCGCGTAGATCCCATCTGATTTATATGATCTTTTTGTAAGTTTCTAGCTGTTATCACAGATACGTTTCGAAACCTCTTCTGTGCCAGCTTGGGTTTCGCGGGGCCTCTACCAGCTACTCTGGTTTTCAGGTATTGCACGTCTGCTTCGGTACAAGACTTGTACCTCATGTTTTCTAGCGCGGTGCGCAACTTGTTGTCTTCTGGACTCTGTAACCGCTGTCTCATGTTCTCCCGTAGTATGACAACCACAGTAGTTTGATGCCATAAAGCCTTTCCGATGGCCTCTTCCTGATCCTTCAGCGTCATAGCCGAATTCACTCTGGTACTCACGCTTCCGCTGTACAGAGCTTGGGCCTTCACCGGCGCAAGCTGCGCAAAATCTCCGGCAAATATCATGTTGAGCCCTCCGAAAGCTTCTTCCGGTACATTCAACGCCTTTGCAGCAGCGGCTGATATTCCATACATACTTCTGCAACCGAGCATCGAAACTTCATCCAAAAACACATACTCGACACCATCCAAATTCGACCTTATCTGCGCTGCCTTTTTTATTTGTGATCCTCTGTTGTCGTCATTTCTGTCATTTATGCCAAATACAGAATGATACGTCGACCCGTTGAGCAAAGCAGCAGCTGAGCCGGTCGGAGCAACGATTATGAAACGGTGTGCTTCTTTCCGAGCTTGAAAAAAGGCAACTAATGCCTTAATCACAGTGGACTTTCCAGTTCCGCCCATACCTCCCAAGTACATCTGCAGCCTGTCAGACGTGGGATCTGCTGCGTGATTGGCGACTATTCGGAAAGCTCGTTCCTGCTCTTTATTGAGGCAATATTCCAACACAAGACCATCCGTCAATTCCTGATGACTTCCGAGCGCGGCCTTGAACTTGTGGTTCATAAAGTCTTTGCCCACCAAACGGACTTCTCCCGGATTCATGCCGCTGTTCGGAGGAACATTCCTCTTGCGCGTACGGCCCGAAACAGGTATGTTCTTACGCCTATTTTGAATGACGTCCTGCCGTTTAGCTTGCACGGCGCCTTGCCAACGACTGGGCGACTGTTTGTTGACGGGCGCGAACCGCACGTGGTCTGTCATAGGCTTTCCGTCAATACAATTGTTGAACCAACCAGCCGAGAGCAGTATGGCTTTGATTTCGTCGAGATCACGCTTCAATTTCATTCGGTGTCTGACGCTCTCTTGGCTTTCGCTCTCGAATACTGCCAGCAGATCCCCATCTATACCAGACTCATAGAAGTCATCCACATCATCACCGCCGTCGTCTGCACCGGATCCCCACTGGAAGTCCCCACTGCCCTCTGCAGACTTACGCTGTGCATGAAAATCGTCTCTAGCATCAGTGCACTCATACTTTACATGGAAGAACTTCATTTTCTCAACAGCTTCAACAGAAAAGCAATGTTCTGTAAACGCGTCGTCCCATGTCTGCTCGTCGCTTTTGAGATCTTTGCCATCCCGCCACGGCTTAAACAGAGTTAGCATCGTGGAGCAGTAAGCCTCGCGGTCGCCCTTGTCAGCTCTAGGCAGGCTACCCCCGATGAAGTTCGGCACTATTGAACCATCGTCTACTGCCATGACGATATGGTGGGTTTTCCTTTGCGGATGACCTTTCAGAAACCGTTCCGGATGGTCAAACTCGTTCGGCAACGCGGCAGGTACGTCATCA
Organism: Athelia sp. TMB; assembly: GCA_014898675.1. NCBI lineage: Eukaryota > Fungi > Basidiomycota > Agaricomycetes > Atheliales > Atheliaceae > Athelia > Athelia sp. TMB. Next base: position 11,071 of record JACXVL010000525.1, read on the forward strand.
TCCTCTCTACTACTCTCGTCTGAGCTCGAACCGCTATCAGTTTCACCGCCACTTTCTTGCGCTGCAACCGTCTTCTTATTTTTCTTACGAGGGATCTTCTCTTTCTCTGCGAGCCTAATCCACGTGTACATAGATACATCTTCAAACTTTTTGGGTCGCAGTACGTAGTCATCAACTCTTGACAGCCCTACGTACTCCCCTTTCTGTTTGCCAATAACAATTTTTTCGTCCTCTGCAAACAGGTCATCATCATTAATATCGCCTTCGACCTCGTCGCTCCACGTTCGCCTAGCTTCTCTCACGTAATTCTTCCAGTAGCAAGGCTGATATTCGTGACTGGTATAATGGTCAGGATTATCGAGCAAGTACAAAGACGCCATGGGGCCACCTATTTCGGATTTACTAGTGAGTGAGTTAATTATCTGGGTCATCAATTTACGGCTCTTGTCGTGTTGGGCTGGCCCGCCACCTATCATATTGGTGTTCTTGTCAATTATAGCACGAATGGCATCCAAAACTCCATAAGTTTTAAGACCTACTTTGGTTATATACTCGGTCACATAAGCCACGACGGCTTTCAGGGCCGTTCCCGAGAGCAAACTAGTCACGTCTGTGTTACTCCTGATGAGGTAGGTCATGTCGTAGTGGAACGTGTTGAGATCAGGCTCAGTTTTCTTCATGGACAGAGCACCTGTTTCAGGATCCATCATTGTAGTCTCGTAGGTGTCTCTAGGAAATCTGGATTTGCATGTTGCTCTGCCGTCTTTATAGCACCTCCGAGGCTTACAGCTGTGGACATTGGAGCGGAACAGAACATCGTCCGTGACGACGTCCTTCTGCTTATCCCACAACGCAGCCTCTTCACACTGCGCACAACCAGTGCAGCGGTCCAGTCCGCACCCCCGTTTAGGACGAGTAGGCAATGTCTCAGTGGGATCTTCGTACCCAGGTCTGGCAGCGTTTCTTGCAACATCTTTCGCAACTCTGTCTAAACTACCAGTTTTGAACTCCCCTTGATGCGCGGATTCTAGGTATACAACCATTCTTCGCTGAAATTCTCCGTCGGGTTCCATAATCCGCTCACGTATTTCTTGGGGTGTCAAAGCACCGCGTATCCACAGAAGCATATGAAGATGGAGAGTCAGACGACCCTGCTGTTCCACCGTACTGTAGTACGCAGATGTTTCGCCAAACATACCAGGTCTATCTTGTCCGACGCCAAGCACGCAGCTGATGAACGTTTTGACTATGAAGTCAAAAAACCTCGAGCCAGCCACGGGGTTGTTAGCAATCAATCGGAAGCGCTTATCGTCAGGCATGATGGCAGGTCTGAATTCCATTTCTTGATCAGCGTAGTACAGACAAACCGGACTCTTATGATCGCAAGGGGCGAATGTAATGAACCAGGAAGGTGCACCTAAGTATTCTATAAGCGACCATATTTCATTGCGCATGAATTTCTTCACCGTTCTTGAGCCTTGCACGTGTTTTCCTATGAGATCCAGGTCGTGCATGACTCTAAAGCATTCATTTTGAGCATCAGTGCGTTTATCAACACGCTCGCCGCGCTGTAGCCTTTTAGACAAGTCAGCAACCACCGCCAGGTCCAAATTCATCAATCTTTCAGACATATACTTGAAATTATTCTTCTTGACAGTAAGATACCCACCGGACACGCTCGATTTTATCTGCTCGTGGTTAAGCGCGATGATGGGAAAATGAGGGTCTAGCTGAAATCGCTTGTCCCAATACATCAGCATCCACTTCTTGTGTGTCGCACTTCCTATCAACTTAAAATGCTCCGGTTGATCTAGTCCACCCTTACCGAAGGGAAACAACCAAGGAAACATTTGAGGGTACAGCCCGGGGTTGTGGTACATGGACTGCGGGTTCTCGTGGTGGCTTACTGCCATGGAACTACCTCCACGCGCGAGATGCTCGACTGCGATTGCAATCATTTCATCCCATGATTTATTACCAAAATCGCCTCCTACTAGGCCTTGTATTATGAGTGAACACCTACCATCAGCAGTACCCTCTTCCTCATCAGTGTGGTTAGTTGCTTCAGCTGACGGCTCAGATACATCTTCGGTTTCTCTGTACGCCACTGTGACAGGGCAACCATAGTCCGTATACTGTTCAAGGTTCTCATAAGATATTGTGAGATCCGCATAGTATTCATTGTTAAGTTTGAGCCATTCCAACGCCTTCGCTACTTTGGCTCTTCGGACTATAAGAGGCGTACGTTCAAGGTCTTTCTTGGTAGGCTTGCACGGACCGATAAATATGAACGATATTATATCGTCCATATCAGAACGCGGAGGGGGCAAAGTGTCGTACACGTGGACCGTGGGGTTAGCAAATGCGATGGCGTTGGCATTCATCTTATACATACCAGATTTTACCCTAACTACGCATCGGTTGTGCCTAATCTTAGCTATTAGCATTTTTTCGGCGTAGTATAAATCTTGAAGCTCGTCTGGAATGTCGCCTATCCATAGCCCGTTGGCTAGTGACATCATGGGAGTTTTCCCTGTCTCCAATGCTGTTCTACAATCGTCACAGATGTGCTTACACCTCGCATCCAGCACAGGACCTGTCAGTGGCTCGACAGCTTCGCTGTTAGAGAATCTCTCCTTTCTTGTTGTGTCAGGACCCGTATGTAAGCTGCTTAAGTCCAGAGACCCTGCGCTGAACTCTTCTGCATGCATCATTTTTACGAGCTGTCCACAGACCGCGCAACCAACTTCCTGCAGGTTTGACGCCATATGCGCATCACACCAGTCGTCGATTATGTCGTTCCTTACACGCACCGACATAGGCTGAGGGGGGAATTCAGCCGCCTCGTTTGACCGTATCTTAAGAACTGCATCGCCCGTGTCTTTACTAGGTCTAACTTTCGGCTTTTGTTTTTGGGGAGATCTAGGCTCCTCGCTCTCCTCCACGCCAAACCTTGCCGGTGCCTTTCTTTTTCTCGTGCACTTCATCAGGGTCAAAGCATGCGGGCACGCGTCGCATTGGTGATGCAAGAGAGCCTGCCTTATAACATCAATGTGGGTGTTGCGAACGAAGCCTTTGATCCCGTGAACACGAACAGCACTGAGCAAATCCGCCATGTTCAACTTGGTGGCCAACTCGTGCAGAGGCAAATGAACTGGAACAAGGCCGGGATGAGATTCATGATTAAACGGATCGCCTATGGTGTTGATGTGGCTGACATACAGATAGACACCATCCTCGACGTCGGTCAGCCGACTCTCAAATCCCGGCAGCACTGCCCTTCCTATTTCTTGCTCGGAAAATGTATAACGTTGGCCACCACATCTGCTTATGTTCTTCCAAAGTGAATCGGGAGGATTTGAAAATTCGCTGTCGACATCATAAGTTATTGCACTATCACCGGCGCCCAGATGTTTTATCAAGCCACAATACACAGCGTGACAATAGCAGACACTGCTATGTGCAATCCTCAAGCAGTATGCCAGGAAACTGGAACGCGTCATGCTATGTCTACACACGCTCAAGTAAATGGTGAGGACCAATCGCCTCACGCGCCTTCTGTCATCGAAGACAGTCGTTCGGGCGAATAGGCATGCCAATGTAACGGCAGGAGGCATTTCGTCAGCAAACATAAGAGACAAGTAGCAGCCACCGGATGTACACTTGTTCAGTGAAGGAGCTTCAGAAATACGCCACAAATTATACATTGACGCATGTTTGACCTGACGCGACGTAAAGAAAGCTGACTGAGTCTGTTGGAATTGCGAAACACGGGAGAAGCATATATCTTCGGGTATGCTCGTGACTGCGCTGATGGCGCCCATACATGCATTATGTGATGACGGCACATTGCGAACCAGATGATGATGTTCAAGTACTGCGAGCGGCGTTATACAGCTACTGCAAATCAGCGACAGTCGTTTTACATGAGAACATAACTTACTCGATGATTAGAGGGCTACGGATCACATCACAATAGAAGTTCTTGTATTGCGATAGCAAAGGCAAAACAATCCACAACAAGGTAGCAAAGCAGAGCAAAGTCGATAGCAAATTGGCAAAAATCATAGCACGAGGCTTATTGCGAAGGGAGGGGGGGAATGGGGCTATGTTTGACCGCGATCGGGGAAGCAGCTATGGCGAAAAAATACGATACCGTGTAAAGTGTTATGTGCCTTTTGCCACTACTAGACCCGTGCGTGATCCGCGCATCCGGCTACCAGGTCATAACATTCTCCGATAAGGAATGGCGCCCATCGAGTCGTTGTGCCTTGGGAATTGCTTCGGCAATATAGGGGGCCGGCCCATAGTTTTCGCAAATATTTGACAGTATGCGACTGCCACTTGCATTTCGTCATCCGCGTCCACTGCACTTACCGGCCCTCCTTCCCACGCCTCCATCATTATTTTCATAGCGCGGTATGCTGATTTCCGTTCGATGGGATCCTGTGATGCGATGCCCGATTCTTGGTCCATGCACGGTACAACGGAAAGTACGTCGTGTCCACCAAATATATTGTCAAGCATCCAATATCGCGCCGGTTTGGCTTGTGACCATGCACGGGGAGCCAGATGACGGTCGATGGCGATCAAATCATACAGAAAAGATTGTTGATGCAGATCCCACAACACCTCCCGCACCAGCAAGCTGTCGTGTTGACCAAATGTGCCCCACTCGATCTCGTGATCATTCCAATATACCGAGCGTAAATGTGTCATGATCGGAGGCCTTCCGAATATACTGACTAACAGCTGACGCTGGCTAGCGCGCTCGTTTCGAACTACTGCCAAAGGTCCCTCGAGCCGGGCATTCGGTGTGGATGGCGTACAATCCATAAAATCTGTGCCTATGTACAATCGCCACAGTTCGTTGCTAACACCAACCGGGGCGCCATCTGTGGATGTGATGTCGTTGCAAGCTTTATGTATGGTAGCCTCTCGGACCGCCAGCCAATTGAAGAGGTTACGTTCCCTCCTCCCTTCAGAGTATATGACCATACCAGGGTCTGGGAACCGATACCCTGATACGGATTTTGGAGGCGCAGTGGGGGATCGTATCGCACAGTCGACAGACCGCATTGCCGCGGACCACGGTGCCAATGTTGGAGGTATGAGATCTCCTTCCAGATCCTGCCATTTATCTCGCGAGGGATGGGAAGGACGCGGAGCACCTGTTATCAGTTAGAAAGGTGTACAGCATATGTCGGAGCACATACGCACCGTGTCGATGACCTTTATTTTTGAGATTATTGGGTTTCGTAGGTCTGCACGCCTGCCCTCTGACACCGACAGGCGATATTATTCGACTGTGATCAATGTCTAAGAAGTACGACGCGAGGTCCCTATAGTGATTTTCTTCCGACAACGCGTCATGTAGATCGTCACTGGGCGCGCCCGTGTACCTGTTAGGAAATGCCTTGACGGCACCATTATCGACCCAGTCGCGTACAATTATAGTGGCATCTTGATGCGCCCCAGTCTGTACCCTCTGCACTCGCTCAGAACCACTCAAAGCTGTTGTCGGTTGGACAAAGTATACAGGGACACCCGCGTGGAAAAGAGTTTGCACGACCTTGGCGTCCGTGGTCCAGGCACCCAACAACTCGGTACGAGTGTGATTTGAAACAGGACCCATTCTGGTAAAACGAGAAGGCCAGTCGCATTCGATGTAGTCGCACAGAGATTTGGCGTCAAGATAACATCTCTGGGTTTGAGCGACGTCCAGTACCAACTCTTTGTAAGTGTAAGGACTGTAACGAAGTCGCACGATACCATGCCGCATCAGAGTAACACTGCGCTCCAATTGATGGAATTCCTCTGAAGAACGGTTCTGCAAGATGGTATGTGCCCTTTCTTTCACGATTGTTGAGAGTTTATCCATGTCTTCCAGCTCTGCAGCGTGTAACCTTCCTAGGTCCGCGAACACACTACTTTTCAGAGCAACGAAATTTTCCTTGGTGGGGTTCCACCACATGCATGCTTCCCGAGTATCTTCGAGATGTTTTCTTGAATTAATGAGTACCCGGTGCACGTATCGAGCGCTGTACACTTGAGGACAAAGAGTAAAGTCTTGTTCTCCGAATCTGCCGTCCCCACGGACGCGGACGCTGACCCGGAGTATGTCAGAAAATGGTATAGTAGTCATGTTAGGAGAAGTGATAGTCCAATCGCCCACATGCATGAGCACCATAGCCTCGTCATAGCCTAAAGGGTCTGAATATTCGGTGATTCAGAGCTCGTTCGGCTACAGTTTCTAGGCGAGTTAATGCCAATTATTTGTGCCCAATAGTCCCCGGTGCTGGCTCCGGAGGAAAACGGCTACTAGCAGTTCAAGCGGAGCTTGAAATACTATTGACTCACTTCCTTCTTCCGCTCATCGATGATCGATAAGTCCACCTCTCTGAGACGTAACCCTTATCAGCGACGTCGACTACTGCTGCATATCACTGCGCATATCTGCCAATCTCTTTCATTGATTGCTGCTATCATGAGCTCCCAGGCTCAGGCATCTCAAGCTCAGGTGTCGTCTAGCAGTGGAGCTGATCAGACTCAAAGCAAGAAGTCCAAGGCGAAGAAGGGAGGGGGAAAGAAGAAGGGAGGGGGTAGAAAGGATGCTCTGCTTGAGGGGGATGGCTCTACGGGCTCACAGGAGCAGGGCAAGACAAGGGCTTTTTGGACAGATGAGGAAACTCGCACCCTGGTTAACTATCTCTACGCCCATCGATCAAAATCGGGAGAGGGTGGCTTCCCTCCTACTATCTGGCATCCAGCTACAGTACACGTCAATCAACAACATCCTAATGCACGCCCCAAGGATCAGCAACAGGTCGATACCAAATACAATTCAGGTGTAAGTCGACATTCCTTCCTGTATCAAAGCCTCTCTGACGTTAAAACAGCTCAAAGGCATCATGAACACTATCATTTGGTACCAGAAGTCGTCAGGGCATCATTGGGACAATGTCAATGGGGCCAACATCGACCTAGACGAAGGCTCATCTGACGCTATCAACTGGAATTCTATTGTTGCAAAGAAGCCCAATGTACGTATCTCCTCCTTTGCATCCTAATGTCCACAACTTAATATACTTTAGCTAAGGGCGTTCAGGAACGCTGGATGGGAGTTCTGGGACAAGATGCTCGAAATGAATCCCTCGGCTTTGGCCAAGGGTGACAACCGATACTCGCCCAAAACCCACAAGTCGACCTTCGTCCATCCTGATACCATTCCAACCGCTGGCTCTTCCAGTGGTTCTGTTACTCAGCCATCTGGACCTATCACCCAGTTGTCCACTTCCGTCACCCAGCCAGTCAATCAAAGCGCCGAGCTATATGCCAATTTCAGTGACAATGACAGCATGAACGTTGACGTCGAGGGCACAGCTTCCAACTCGCTGAACCAGAGCCCCACACTCATCTCCACAGAGTCGGGAAAGAGGAAGGCCCTGAGTCTTCCTGATGAAGATGAAGCCAGCGCCATTGCCATCCCTCCCTCTCAACTGCCCACTTTTGTCGGCTCGTCATCTCACTCTGCAATGTCTGCTCAATCGGCCCCGCCATCCACCTCCGCATCATCCGCCAGAGGCTCTTCAGCGCCCTCAAAGAGGCAGAGGCCCAGCAAGAATGCTGAGGCCGCTGCCTCAATGCGCTCATCCCGTCAGCAATCAGTGCGGTCCGTCAAGCAAGAGACGCACATTAGCGCGTCGCAGGCCCAGCAACTCGTGCACTCAACGGTCAACCTCGAGAAGATGCTCGCCGACAACCTCCAAGGACAGAATGCGGATCCCATCGGAGAAGTTCTGGTGGTGGCCTCTGCCATCATCAACAGGAATGAGCTTGGCCTCTCCATCGACGATCGGGTGGACCTCACAGATGCGCTCACCAAGGACTCTCAGGCTGCCACCATGTTCAACTCGTCCGCCGACAATGAGGAGTTCCACAGGGCGTACGTGCGGAGGATTCTTGAGAACTATCGGAAGGATCGCGCTTGAGGGCCGCTGGTATACCTTCATATGCATTATCTTCAAACTCTGAGCATGTTCGATGTATCTTGTACGTTTTATGATGGTGTTATGATATGATATCTGCTTGCTCATCACAATTGTATGCTTTCCGAACTGAAAATACAATATATTTGCTGTCTTCTATGTAACTGGCAAGATCTCGACGTCTGCATTACCACCAACAGGCTCTCCCCTCTCCGCGCGAAGCTGTACATAATCCGCCCACATCGCGTTTGCAATCTCTTCACGGCGTGCATCGCCAATGCGTTCTTGGTTGTCTGCCTCAGCTGCTATGGCGTCCTCGCTTGACGCACGGTGATCGGGATCGTGGAAATCGCCACGGGGCTCGGGGTAGTCGTCACCAGCGGGACCTTCAGGGATGTTGAGAGGCTCGTGCGTGAGGATAAAATTGTGCATAGCGGCCATTGCGACAGGAATACGTGCCTGGATGCTGAGATCATACTCTGGCGCAAACGTCAGAATTCTAAACCGACGTTTCAATACTCCAAAAATCCGTTCTATTTCATTCCTGAGCTGGGCGTGCCGCAAATTGAATAGCTCTTCCTTATTTACAGGCCTTTATGTATATAATTAGTTTATGAAGAGTGGCAAAATCAAATATAAACTCACCTGACCGCTGCGCGCCCCCATTCTGCCAGGTGATACCTGATCTCGCGATACGGGATCAAAATCCATGAGCAGCTTGGATAACCCCCATCGCCGAGGAAGTATCGGCCCTCCGGAACCTCGAAGCCACCGCTTTCATCGATCGCGAAGTCCCAGACTCTCGCGTCGGTGGCGGAGCCTTCGACGCCAGTCAAAACGTACACAAATTTGAACAAAAAACTGCACGCAAATAGGCAGTTTTGCGAGAAAAAACCTTTTCGATTGCGGTAGATTCCCCGAAGCTCTTTTGGGGGAGTGCAGGGGATGTGGCTCCCGTCAAGAGCACCAACGGCGCCGCGGAAATGTTTGAATTTTGGATTGGCGAGGATCTTTTGTGGGATCGGAGCATCCTCCCTGGGCAAGTCAATGAATTTCTGATAGAATGGGCCTTCAGAGAAGAATTGCAGCGTAGATCTGAAATATCTGTTGAAATTTCAAATAATGATCAGTAATTTCAAATAAATAAATCATACCTCGAGATTGTGTCATTTGATCGTTGGAATCTCTCTCCAGTGTGACGTATGGTACTCCCCGTGACCGACATGTACAAAAATATGGCCAGTTGCTCCTCCAGTGTGACGTGCCGTGATGCACCCATGCCCATATCCTCCATTTGCAGCAAAAGTTGATTGAAAACGTGGTGCGAGACACCGAGCTCCGTTCTAATTCGCCGAGGATGTCCTGTGAGTAATTCCATTACCCATTGTGCACCCGTTAATGCTGACGTGTGGTATGGCTGACGAGGAGGAAGCAGAGGAGTCTGCAAGAGTTCATAGATAAATAGCATATGTATACGTATGAGAGCGGTGATAACAAGCAGTGATCTGTGCATTATAATGCGCCGCCGCCTGATGAGCTCTTCTCGTAGAGCCTGGATGTCCATGGCGAGTGGGGGGTAAGTACTTTCAAGTTGGAACCAGCGATCGGGCTTATCTACTGCTGATCGATCGAGCCTTCCGAGGCCGATCAGTCAGGCCCTGTCAGGCCGAGTCTCCCCAATTCAAACTCCGCCGATCCAGACG
>JACXVL010000525.1:23125-36692 GCA_014898675.1 Athelia sp. TMB
CCGGTTTGAGATCATCCACATATGTGGAAACATTCTCCCAGGAGGCGTCTAGAAGTCCCAATAGGTTGGCAATGGCGTTCAAACATTTTGGAAGCCTTGTTTGATTTGCAGCTTTGTCTGGGTCGTCGATTGCTAGACTTTCCTTGAATAGCGTAATAATACGCGGGAGGAGCTGTATGTCGTCATCCGCGAGAAGAGATTTTATCACTGATGATTCGCCCTTCAAAGTGCAAAATGCAGGAATGCCCTCGATAAAAGGCACAAATTCCTGGTCTTCTGTCAGAGATTGCAATGTCCATGTGAGGGCGTGAAGATCACGCTCGCGGCGGTCACCAGAGGACTTAGTGGCGATGATTTCTTGGATTTGCGACAGGTTGCCTTCAGCCCGTACCCAAGCTGCTCGTGACCAGTTCCCAGATCCGAGTATACACAAATATTGATAAAAGTCCCAGCAGAGCTCGGAGAGGGGTGTTCGAAAGGGGGATTGGCGATCGAAAATGGGCAGAATGGTAATGAGAAGATAAAAGCCTCCGATCACAGCAACAGTGGATAGCGTCACCCATGCGATTTCCAAGTTGACTGCGTATAAGAAATCCACGAGCCCGGCGAAGAACAGGAACACGCTGGCGTGCATCAGAGTGGGTATTCCCTCCACCACAGCTGACATTCGGAACTTCTCCAGACCTTCGTAAAGGTACGTACGAATACGGGCCTGCTTATGGGGCACCGGTTTTCTCTTGATCGCCTGCAGATAGTTCCGTCCCCTGCCACAATGTCAGCACGCCTCGGGCTTGTATAGCTGATAACTCACCATTGCTGGACCAGAGTTGCTGCCAATGCGCATGTCAGAGCGAGGCATAGACTGAGAAACCAGAGTGCGTTGACGCGCAAGGTAGAAGAAGTGGGACTAAATGAATCCGGCGTAGAGGCTTGACTTTGCAAGACGCTACCGCTTAGTTGCTGAGAGATCTGCTGCAACAACACAATGGTCTGTTGGTTGGGATCCGGAGAAAGACCGGCATAACTTTCAATGATGAAGGCCGTGACGCTTGCGGAGAAAAGACCGGCCTGAACACTCAAAGTCAGTATATCGCGATTTCATGAAACCGTGACCCACAAAGATGAGGATTCCATCCATGTCTTTGAGCCAGCCACCAACAAGTGCTTCATCGTATGACATTGCTTCCGACATGTAGATGGACCATATCTTGGTTGATGGATCACCGTATGTCTCCATAGGCGGGACTCCTTTCTCCGGGTCGTCTGTCTCGTTGAATCAGCATATACACATGATCAAAAGTGTTTGAAACACGACTTACCTTCAACACCACTAGTGGTCGTTTCTACTAGATCAGGCATGATAACTTCAAAATTTGAAAGTACTTAAACAAGAGTGGTTCATGGCAGGCTCAAGCGGCACAGCTCGTCCCAAATTTTTGGGAAAAAAACCCCCGGACCAGCCGTGCACGTGGCCGCATTTCCATAATCAGATGCGTAAGGTTGAATTCCTCGCGAATTGTTACTGTAAATTGATGGTCGTACCACCCGGGCCCTCTGGCAGCAAATTTGACGGATTCGATGACAGAGATGCTACGCAACACATGCAAAAACCGACGTTGCCACCACATATCCAGCGCCCGTCCTGTGGCAATGTCAAGATGTACGTCCGTTGCGCCACCCACGCCTGGTCTCCCTACATATTCAAGCCCGTTCCTCATCCTCATCCTCGCCATCGCCCTCACTTCCAATCTCCTTATATTCCGCTTCTGCTGCTCTCGGCTCGATTCCCTCTCTGGGATAGTCCTTGCTATGTGGCGGATTGTTTGCGCGCTGGTCGTTGGTACTGCCAGCTTTCCCCCGTGACTTCTGTCTCTGGGTTCCACGCTGCACTAGAGAGTCTGGAACCTTCACTGCCATGACGTCTCCTGTTCTCTCGCTCTCGTCTCTCTCAGCGCGCTGGTTTGTAGATTCTCCTTGCTCAACGGTGATATCGCAGCATGTGTCTACCGCCCGCGAACTCGCTAGGATGGTCGCCCCGAGACCGGAAGCAGATCTAGATACTTCCGTAAACTCATTCTCTACCGGTCCGGCTGGATCGGCTATATGCCCGCTATCAGGCAGCTCCGAGTTCGAGCTCGAGGCGGCTGGGGCTTTCGGGTGCGCGGTAGAGTCTCCGTTCGGGAGAGCATTTTGATCCTCGTCATCTTCGAGAGGTTTCAAAGAAGTCGCGGTCCCGAGCTATGAGTTTCTGAATATCAGCATAAAATACTATGACGAGCACCTACAAGGACGCATTCACCTGGACGCAAATTTGCTCCACTTCATCCATTCCTGACCATTCTTGCAGAGTTTTCGAAACCTCCTCCATAAGACTGGGATCACCAATTGTACTCGCGACCTCTATGAGCAAAATGTTCATATGCCCGCCATAATAAAGGTCTACGAGTGCCTTGATACATTCCCATAGGCGTTCTTGATCACGGTGGCAAGACCAACGAGCGTTAAGATAAGGCCTCAGGTTGGTAATGGTGCGAAATATCAGGTCAGAACCATAGATCCCATTTTTAAATCCCCTGTTGCAGAGGTACTCCAGGAGAGCTACGAGGAGGCGTATATGGCCCCGGCAAGCGCCAAGTGATCCACTATCATCGGCCCCTGGACTGAGTGCCTGCAGTCTCAATTTTTCCTCCTCATCGAGCTTCTCGTAGAGCCGAATATTCCTTGCGCGAGTTGTTCTCCGTAGCAGTTCTAGGTTTTGCTTGTCCTTGAGAGTGATGCTTTTGCTGCGAAGGGGTAGCATGTCATCATTTCCGATTTCAGAGCCAAAAATGACGGTCAAGTCACGAGTGTCTGCGTCTTCGGGTTCTGCCAGTTGCAGATCTCTTTGAAAACGAACCGAAATTCCAAACGCTAGAACCGTCGCGGAAAGAGAAAGATCTGGTGAATCGCGATTTTTCATAAGGCTTTTCAACACCCTAGAAAATTTTGTGAAATCATCCAATTTGGAGGAGTTATCCCACCATATCAATTCGATGATATAACAGTAGGCTTCGAGAATTGCCGAAGCACGCCGCTCCAATGGACGATTGTCACGTAAATCAGCGCCCGCTATCCATTGCAGCATGTCCGAAATCTGATAACGCTGTGCATAGACGTGAGCCAAAATTAGCTCTTTAAAATCACTAGTGACAGTTATCAGAGAGTCCCGGGTCAGGTGGCCTTCAAATTGAGGACATGCGGAATAGTTCAACAGACAAGGAATCATCTCTAATAGAGGCGACAAGTTCCAGCCAGTAAGTGCCTTTATAGACAACGATATATCACCGCTCCGGTCGCCTCGAAATTTGGATACAACATCTTTGTATGCGCACGTTCCCATGAATTCTGCTATTTCATTCGCAACACGTGAGAGCTGTGGATCCGAGCTTTTCACGACTCGCTGGATCAAGTCAAGACGACGTTGATACGTGGAAAAATATTGATGAGAATTGTCGACGTCTAGAAGTCTCAATAGGCTGTTAATTGCGTTCAAGCATTTAAGAAGCCGTGTTCTCTTCACAGCTTTATCCAGACCGTCGGATAGAAAACAAACGTCGAATAGCCGAACGATACGCGAGAGAAGCTGCAATTTCTCATTCGCGAGAATGGTCCTCATCACTGACGGCCCATCGCCAAACGAGTTCAAGTTGCAAAAGGCGGGGATGCTCTCGATAAAGGGCATAAATTCCTTGTCTTCTGTCAAGGACTCTAACGTCCATGAGAGGGCACGAATATCGCGCTCGCTGCGAGCATCAGAGCCGCGGTCGGTGGCGATGATCTCCTGGATTTGCGGCAGGCTGGCTTGGACCTGTTTCCAACGCCTTCCCAACCCTTGATACCGAAACCCAGACCTATATCGTAGTAGACCCAGATATCGACAAAATGCCCAGCAAAGCTCGGAGAGTGGTGTACGAAAAGGGGACTGGCGATCAAAGATAGGTAGGACGGTAATCAGAAGATAGAGGCCTCCGACTAATGCAGTGATGGATAGAACCACCCTTGCGATTGCCAGGTTGATTGCGTATATGAAGTCAACGAGCCCGATGAAGAAGAGGAACACACTGGCATGCATCAGGGTGGGTATTCCCTCCACCACTGCTGGCATTTGGAACTTCGTCAAACCTTCATACAGGTAAGCGCGGACCCGTGCCTGCTTATGAGGCACTGGTTTTCTCTTGATCGCCCGTAAATAGTTCCGTCCCCTTTCGAGATGTTATTATAACGTCTCAACTGAGTATGTCTAAGAACTGACCACTGCTGAACCAAAATTGCTGCCAGGGCGCATGTCAAAGCGAGGCACAGACTGAGGAACCAGAGCGCGTTGACGCGCAAGGTAGAAGCAGTGGGACTAAATGAATCCGACGTAGAGACTTGACTTTGCGGCGGGCTGCCATTGAGTTGCTGAGAGATCTGTTGCAGCAACGCGATTGTTTGTTGGCTGGGATCCGGTGAGAGACCAGCATAGCTTTCGATAATGAAGGCTGTGACACTTGCGGAGAAAAGACCGGCCTGAGCTTTTAGAGTTAGCGATACACGGAGAATTCAAAAACACACTGGCGCACAAAGATAATGATCCCATCCATGTCGTTCAGCCAGCCATCGACAAGCGCTTCATCATATTTCATCGCTTCAGACATGTAGACTGTCCATATCTTGGCTGATGGATCACCGTATGTCTCCTGAGAGGAAGCTGCGTTCTCTGGGTCTAACTCGTTGGATCAGCATATATGAATGTCAATGAGCGTACAAGACAAGGGTTACCTTTAACACCAGGACTGATAGCAGACTCTGGATCAGCCATGGTCGAGTCAGAATTTGAGAGTACTGGGACGAGAGGGGAAGAGCCACGATCTAGGAGCTGAAGGGGAACAGAGAGGACCTCGAGACATTTGTCTCTCGAATGTATGTATTATTGCCACCATTTGATCGTGGAGGCCATGAGGCATTACTGTAAATAATCTAGATTGCTTTAAGTTGGTTCCGTCGGATCATTGATGCAAACGAGACCATGGGTCGCGATAGATGAGTATACAGTGTATACTGTAGTTTCACTGAAGAGGATTGCTCTATCCACGCCGATAGCACTTAAGGGGTTTTGATTCAAGACTGGTTATGGGGGTTCCTGCACCAAAAAAAATCATATCGCATTATGTGTTCCCGCCCAGAGCCGCTTAGTGCCTTCGCAAAAAAGCCCCCAGTCTCAGCTTAAGTCATCAGGAATGCACCTTCGTCAATTGTAGATCTATCACTTCTCCTTCGCGTGCACCTGCCGACCCTCAGCGGATGCAGCCTCGACGGCGGGGATTGGCTTTCGGGCACGCGCGAGGGCGAGGAAGAGCGGTCGTTGTGCTAGTGGAGCGCGTCCTCGAACTGCGGACGCGGAAATCAGAACACCCTGCGCATAGGGAAGAAACAGGGCTTACGGGTGCTTGCCTTTCGTGTTCTCCGCACCCAGCGTGGCGAGGAGCGGCGTGCCGGACCCAAGCCTGTAGGGCTGGCAGCAGGTTGTGCCCAGGGCGAGATGGGAGAACTCGCGCTGCCAAAATCAAAGTAGATCATGAGCATTTGTAACCCTGCAGGCTACATTGATGAAAGAGCTCACCGCACCCACGTGGAATGTCCCGATCCTGGCTTCAATGACCGCGCGCATCTTCCCACCCACCCTCGCGCCTTCTCTCCAGCGCGCCTTCTCTCCAGCCCCATGCCGCACCGAACTCTTTCAGCCCATTCGGCTGGTACAGCGCGTTCCCGATGGGGGAATAGGCCACCAAATGATACGCGCCCTCCTTCTTTCCAAGATCGAGCCTCAGCCAGTAAAGACCGCTCGCTGCGGGCGGGCTCAGCGCGATGTGCGCTGTCTCAGCCAGCGCGCGCTCGTTACGATGTATCCGCGGCAGTAAACTCGCGAACGACACGTCTGCGCAAAGGCGGGTGTGATGGGCGGCAGAGGTAGGTTACCGAGCTCGGGCATGTGTTGTCGATCGTTCGTTGCGCGAAGAAACCACGGGTTGGGCATGCCTGCGTTGGTGTTGGTGGCGACGGGCGCGGCGGCGAAGGGCGAGAGGTATTTGAAGAGGAAGATGGGCGGCTATAGAAAGATGGAGCGCGACGAGGGCGTCAGGGGTCGAGAGAGGGTAGGTCGTTTATGTTCCGCAGGACACCTGGCTAGCAGCGTTTTCAGGGGATCGCTGTTAGGTACATCAGTAATAGATTGGGATGGGAGCAAGATGCTTACGTGGATATAGCTAATCGTCGCCTGAGAATTTGACTGCAGGATGATCCCGAGGATAGGGTTATGGACTGGTCTTCCAAAGACAGGATAAGATGTACTTCTTTCAACCCCTGTGCCTTGCGATAAGTATCTGTACCAGCGGTTAACGTTTATCATGCGCCAGTGTTACAAAGCGACGCACCCAGCGCAATGCGGTTGATCAGCCCTCCAAGAAGAGGCGAGAAGTGGGCGTGAGTAGAGAATCCAGTGTGCTCGACTATTTGCGCTAGGAAAGAGGGCGGACAGCAACTTGGCGGCGATTTTGTTAGCGAAGAGCGCCTTCGAACTGCGCGTGGGATTAGCATTCCGAGCAGCGAGGGAAAGGCTCACACACACCTTGTAGTCTCTACGTCGAGCGTAGTCATGAGCTTCACGGCGGAGGCGTGCTCCCCGAGCGTCTGTGCTTGATCAAAGCGTGTAATTTCAAGGCGACCAAGCTCGTACGCGCGTCCTTGAAACGCTTTGGCGATAGAGGTGATTCGAAGAAGTCTGTGAGAAATGGGATACGCAACGGGGAAGGTAAAGTGCCCGTACGTGGGGGGAATGAATCATGCATGCGTCTGCATTGGGAATTTCAAACGCTCTGCTTCTTTATTTATTGCGCTCTGTCCCCAGGTCCGTTCGCGATCGCAGCAGAGAATATTAATGCATTTCCATAAATATCAGATGCACGTTACATAAATGGATGAGGTTGAATATCTCGATTCTTGACCACTGAAAAATGTGTCCGTTGCGCCACGCCCGACTCTCATCCTCACTTTCCTTCTACTCTCTACATATCACCTACAATAACCCATTTCATGGAGGATGCTCGTTATGCGAGGGGATCCTTCCGACGCTGGTAGCTGGTACGGTCAGCATGACGATCAGTCCCCTCCAGGCTCGTGGTAAATGGTGCCTCTTCGATACCTTCAGTTCCGCCTCCACACTCTGCATCTCTCGTTAAGAAATGCGCTTTGATCTCGTGCTCTCCTGTGTTGTCTTCTGGTCCAGCTTCTCTTTGATCAGACGGGAGTTGGTCCGCCGTCGCTGAGTCACCTCCCTTGCTCTTGCTCTCGCTTTTGCTCTCGTCTCCCCCCAAACGCCCATCCATCGACTCTTCTTGATTATGGGTAGTGCCTACGCCTGTGTGCACCATCTGCGGACTCAATGGGATGGTCGCCGCCGGATCAGTAGCGAGCCTCGCAGGAGCATCTGTGTCTATCGATCTGGCTCCAGAGAGTTTGATTTTGCGTCCGGCTGCAGCGAACTTCGAGCTTGAGGCGACTGGGATTTCTGGTATCACAACGAAGTCTGCGTTTGACGGGGAGTCTTTTCCCTCGTCATCTTCGAGAGGTTCCAAAGGGATCGCGTTCCGGAGCTATGAAAAGCTGAATATCAGCATAGAATACTCGGACGAGCAGCAAAAAAATGATTTACCTGGATGCAAAATTGCTTCATCCTTGCTGTTCCTTGATCACGTTCCTGCAGAGATCTCACAGTCTCCTCTATGAGACTGGGATCGCCAATTGTACTCGCGACCTCCGCAAGCGGCAAGTCCGTTATTCGGCCAGAAAAGGATTTGTTCCCTGTGCGAATCAGCGTCTTGATGCATTCCAAAAGGCGTTCTTGGTCGCGATGGCAAGACCAACGAGCGTTGAGATAGGGCTTCATGTCGGTGATGGTGCGGATTATCTGTTCAGGCTCACGATCCACCCCTGCTATGTATCCCGTTTTGCATAAGTGCTCTAGAAGAAATACGAACAGGCGTACATGGCCCCGGCAGGTGCCAAGTGATTCGCCACCATCAGCCCCTGGGACAAGTGCCTTCAGTGTCAATCTTTCTTCCTTTGATAGCGACTCGTAGAGGCGTATATGCTTTGCGCGGATTGTGCTCTGTAGCAATTCTAAATCGTCCTTGCTTTTCAGAGTGATGCTTCCGCTGCGAAGGGGTCGCATGTCATCGTTTTCGATTTTGGAGGTAAAAATGACAGCCAAGTCGCGAGTATCCGCATCTTTGGGTTCCGCCAGCTGCAGGTCTCTTTGAAAACGTCCCGAAATTTGAACCGCTAGAATCGTCGCGTATTGAGAGACCAGCTCTGAATCACGATTCTTCATGAGAGTGTTCAACGCCCCAGAAAATCTTGCGAAGTCTGTAAATTTGGAGGAGTTCTCCCGCCATACCAACTCGATAATATAACTGTAGGCTTCGAGAATGGCCAAAGCGCGCCGCTCCATTGGACGATTGGCATGTAAATCGACGCCCGCTATCCAGTGTAACATCTCCGATATCTCATCGCGCCGGTTATACACCTCGCCCAGAACTTGCTTTTTAAACCGTATGGTGACAGTTATCAGCGAATCCCTTTTGTGCCCACCAGGCGCAGGAATTGCGGAAGAGTTCACCAGACCAGGGATCATCTCCAATAGAGACGATAAGCTCCAATCACCAAGTTGCCCCAGGGTCTTGTCAATGTTGTCCGTCCCGTCGTAATGGTTGGAAATAAGGATTTCATATGCGCATTTTCCCATGAATTCCGCAATTTGATTGGCAGCACGTGAGATTTGTGGATTCGAGCTTTTGGCGAGGGACTGGGTCGGTTTGAGAGTATCTTTGTATGTAGAAAAAAACTGCTGAGAGTTGTCTGGAAGTTCCGACAGGCTGGCAATGGCGTTCAAACATTTAAGAAGTCTTGTATGGTTTGCAGCTTTGTCTGGATCGTCGGATGCTAGACAAACGTCGAGAAGTGCAATAATCCGCGGGAGAAGCTGTATATCTTTCTTCGCGAGAAGGGATTTCATCACTGGCAATTCGTCATTCAAGGTGCAAAAGGCAGGAATGCCCTCGACAAAGGGCAAGAATTCCTTGTCTTCTGTCAAAGATTCTAATGTCCATGAAAGGGCACAAATATCGCGCTTGCGGCGATCGCAAGAGAACGGATCGGTGGCGATGATCTCCTGTATCTGCGACAGGCTGTCTTGAACCCGTTTCCAATTGCGTGACCACCGGGACCAAGACCTATATCGTAGTAGACCAAAATGTTGGCAGAGTGACCAGCAGAAATCGGAGAGAGGTGTGCGAAAGGGAGATTGGCGGTCGAAGATGGGCAGGATTGTGATCAGAATATACAGGCCTCCAACCACTGCGACGATGGATAGTGTCACCCATGCGATTTCCCGGTTGATAGACCATAGGAAATCCACGAGGCCCGCGAAGAAGAGGAACACACTGGCGTGCAGTAGAGCGGGTATCCCCTCCACCACTGCTGCCATTCGGAACTTCTCCAGACCCCCGTAAAGGTAAGTGCGGATACGGGCTTGCTTATAAGGCGCTGGTCTTCTCTTGATTGCCTGCAAATATGTTCGTCCCCTATCACAATGTCAGTCGCACGTCCCGGGCGAGTCTACCTGAGAACCGACCACTGCTGAACCAAAGTTGCTGCCAAGGCGCATGTCAGGGCGAGGCAGAGACTGAGAAACCATAGTGCGTTGACGCGCAAGGTAGATGACGTGGGGCTAAATGAATCCGGTGCAGAGGCTTGAATCGGCGGCGGAATGCCACTTAGTTGCTGAGAAATTTGCTGCAGCAATGCGATCGTCTGTTCGTTGGGATCCGGCGTGAGACCGGCATAACTTTCGAGAATGAAGGCCGTGACGCTTGCTGAGAAAAGAGTGGCCTAAGCTTTCGGATTTAGTCTTACGGAAAAGTTTTCAAAAACAATGTGACGCACAAAGAGGATAATTCCATTCATGTTTTCCATCCAGCCATTGACGAGCACGTCATCGTATTTGATCGCTTCTGATGTGTAGACTGACCATATCTTGGCTGATGGATTGGCGTATGTGTCCTCAAATGAAGTCCCTTTCTCTGCGTCTAACTTGCTGGATCAGCATATGCATATCTAAAAAATGGGTAAATCTTACCATGACCACCGCCACCGCCAGCAGGCTTTGCATCAGACATAGTCGATTCAGAGCTGGAAAACACTTGAGCAAGAGGGGACGCAATGGACTGGAGGGGAACTCGAGAAGTTGCCGAGCCTTGGTCTTATAAGCCAGCTTGAGTGTGTATATTATTGCCATCATTTGATTGTCGAGGCCACGTTGAAGGATCCGCGAGTTTCTAAACCAGTGGTAGCTGGTTATAGTATAGCTGGCACACTGCTATTCATCGGAAGAAGTAGCTTAGCTGGAACACGTACTGAACGCTAGGCGCTTCTGAACACCTGCTTGATCTTCATTGCTGTCCTACTGCCAAAACACTGTGATGATCAATCATTAATGTTGAACAAGCGGACTTAAGCCGCGACCTCATAGTGCCGTTTGATAATAAAACTTGAGATATTGTTAAAGTTTTTCGAGGCGGCATGCAGCCTTGACTCCTCACAAGCAGCTGGTTTTAGGAGACTAATGTGAGGGAATCAATCCAACCACGATTTCATGATGCAAACGAAAGCCGACCAAAGTCCAATTCCGATCAGCGTTCTCAAAGCGCGTGTCGATTACTTCTTCAGTAGCGCAGTCGAACACGAGGTTGGACGTGCATGAAAATTCAACGTGCAAGTGTGCGATCAGTTTCAAGATCAGAGACGGAGACTGTGGAGCCAGACTGAGACATCGAAACAGCAATCGTAGTTCATCTATCACGTGATTCGATACACAAGAACTCGACTCGAGAGCCGCCAAAAATGCAGCAACCCGTTTTACAGGCATGGCATACAAGAATCACGATACCCTAGTATCAGAGCCATTCGCCTTCCACTCTTCTAAGTGGCCCAACATACCAAACTCAACTCGACCCGCCTCTTTTCAGTTTCGCGCGCATCTCGCGCATCTGCCGCCCCTTGGCGCGCGCGCCTTCAACCGCAGGGGTCAGCTTCTGGGCACGTGCAAGGGCGAGGAGGAGCGCGTGCAAGAGGCCGAGATGGTTGTGCCGGCGAAGAGAGTTCTCGAACTGCATACGGGCGTCCAGATTAGCATTGTATCAAGGACGGAAAAGGGCTAGAAACTAACGGCCCAGCGCTCGCGCTTCGTGGTCTCCGCGTCTAGGGTGGCGAGGAGATGCGCGGCGGCGGCATGTTCGCCGAGCGTCTGCGCGTGCTGGAGCTGTATCTGCAGGGCGGGAACGGGGTCATCACGCAAGGCGAGGAGGGAAAACTCGAGCTGAGGAGGTCGAAATGGATCGTGAGCATTTGAACTTCCCATAAACACTAGAATGGAAAGACTTACTGCACCCTCGGGGTATGTTCCAATTCTGGCCTCAATCACCTCGCGCGCCTTGCCCAACCACCCCTCGCCTCCGTCTTCTGGCGCTATCCACCCCCCGTGCCGCACCGCGTACTCCTTCAGCCCATCCAGCTCGTACAACGCATCGCCCACAGGAACATACACCACAAAATGGTACGCATCCTCCTTCTCCCCCTTATCCAAACCGAGCCCGTCGAGGCTGATTGCTGCGGGCGGACTCAGCGCGTTGTGCGCCGCGCGCAGCCAGTCGGCGCTCGTGACGATGTACCCCCGGCTCGCTGGGTCCAGCGGGCCAGCGAACGACATCATCTGGGCAAATTCAGGCGTCGCGGTAGGTGGCAGCGGTAGATTGCCGAGCGCGTTGAGCACGGCGAGCGTTGCACAAGCGTTGTTCACTGTCTGGTGCGCGAAGAAGCCTCCGAAGCCCGGGTCGGGCGTACCCGCGCTTGGATTGGGCGCAGTGGTCGCAGAGGCGGAGGGGGAGACATATTTGAAGAGGAAGATAAGAGCATGGAGAGGCTGGAGCGCAGCAAGGGATTCAGGGTCAAGGGAGTACAGGTCGTCCACAATCAGCGGGACACCCAGGGTTTTCAGCAGCTCGCTGACAAGTGGGTCAGTGGATGGTGCGATGAGGAGGATGGGGGATGCTCACGTGAATACACCCGGGTCTGATTCTGTCAACTGCCAGCCGCTGGAGTCGTCGTCGCCTGACATTTTGGTGGAAGGAGAGGTTCAGGGACGAGAGAGAGAACGTGACGCGTCATCTATCTGGGCGCTTATCCTGAGGTCGCGTAAAATCCTCAGCCACGTGCCCTCATTCAATCTTCATCTTCATTCCACCATCCTTCGTGCTCGTCTGCTTACTCCTCAAATTTCAGTTCAAGTGTTGAAAATATGTTGACACTTGATAGAATAGAAGAACAATGTTGGTACGCTAGTGAGTAACTGAATGCATCGAGATCCTCTTGCCACAGACATCCCGTGAGGTTGTCTAAAGGGATACCATTGGAAGTAGTAGGGCACCGTACGCGTAAAGATGTGTATCTACCTCTGCCCATGCTGATCCACTTGATATACTTTCGGGTCCATCGCGACTTCTTCCAAACCTGCATCTTTAACTTCTATTCCGTAACCAGATATTACATATACTGACCACGGTACAAGGGCTGGCGAACCAGTCGAGTCGATATTTTGAATCGGGTCAGATGGGAGCAGGTAGATGGGGGTCGTGATCTCCCCGCACGCGTAGTACTTGCCGAAGGTTCCACCAGCGGCGCATAAGACATTCCAGACGAGGCCCCCGAACTTGAAGCTCGTAGCTTGAAGGTTCAAGATCTCAAGGCTACGCGACTCGCAATCAATTTCACAACTTATGTAGGCTGGATATGTGGCGTGAGATTTTGTTGGAATATGATCAAAACTGGCAGTCAAACAGAACCCAGTCTTTCGAGGATCGTCTTCTACTAGACTCGTAACCAGTTTTAGTATGTAGATAAATCTGACGATACTAAGACTGGTGAAATTCGGAGCGATTTGGCTCGTCGCGCGGATATTGTTCAGGGCCGGTCGGAATCGCTAAGTCACTGGCCGGCCCTAAACTCGCCAGCGCGCGACGCGTCGATCGTACTGGCGCTGACACTGATCAGAGCGCGTCTCAAAACCTGTGCCCGCAATGACAACACAGTCAGAGCCATAGATACAGGTCAGCGCAGCCTCAATTTGAGTAGTCTTCGGGATTATGGCGTGGTATGTAAGATAATGGACCATAGCGATAGCTCGAAACGCGTCAGCTTGCTGGTTGGCGGGTAGCGACTCAAAAAATGAGAAAGGCGGCAATTGTTGGTGGGAGATTCGATTTCGTACGTAGTCTTCAGCTTCTGAGTCGGCGAGACTTCGTATCATGTCGCAGTACTCCGCCCTGCCTGGCCACTGGGGCACTTGCAAGCTACTCATATCTGCAATTGAGGTCTGCTTCCGTGAGGACCAGAGTTATGGAATGCGGGTGAATATTGTAGCATTCAGAAAGTAAAG
>JACXVL010000526.1:0-37410 GCA_014898675.1 Athelia sp. TMB
TGGGTTGGGAACGCGTGTTGTATGTGGTAAAGTACGAGCATTTCGCCTGGACCACGGTCAGCAGGTGAGCATTGGACGAATGAGGGTACACACACCGGACGGTAAAGAGATACTGCATCCCATCCTGTGGCTCGCCGGCAAAATCCTCTGGAAGATTAGCAACGGGCAATATTTGTCTCCCAAGAGATGGCTCATCATCCGAATCGTCCTCGTCATCCCTTTTGCGCTTGAATCCTGGAGGCATGTTGTGTACTTGTGGTGCAAGTACAAGATGAGCAGTGGGCGCCTACTGAACACATGCGGGATCTGGCGTTTAACGTTTTCGGTGCCGATCGTTTCTGACCTCCACCCCAAACGGCCACCCAAACGGTCGACGGACCGCCATGGTGGATAACACAATGGATGTCGATGATATCGACGCAGAGAGTCTTCAGGCTCAAATCGATATGTCTATGTCTTTGGTTCAAAATCTTGTTTCTTCATGGATGAAGCCTTCTAAGAAACCCATGAAAGCCTGCAACATGGAAACAGAAAAGGAGCTGGAGGAATTGATGCGTCGCCCTCCTAGGTGTGTCTTCCATGTCCAATGTGCAAATAACGGTGACTGACTCTCGATGCAAGACTGGGCGTCGGAGCATCAATCCCGGAAACTTCGGTCGCGTCTCGCGATGCTGCTCGCCTTAAGCACCACTTAACGAGTGGAAAGAAGCGGATGCGGGACGACGCTATTGACAATAAAAACCTATCTCAATCCTCAGATGATGAGGATAGTCGGGCTGCTGTCGTGCGCAAAAAAAGCAAGCTCGATCCTTTCGCGAATAGCAAGAAGAAGGGAAGCCAGCTGCTCGGTCTCATGTCCCCTCGGGGCACACCTACTTCGTCACAAAATCAACCAACCAATTCGCCAGCTCTGACTGTTATGGATGTCGATCCGGCTTTTGATGCTTCTTCACTCACACCGGCAGCCAGTCTACGCAAGAAGAAAAAGAAAAAGAAGAAGGGCACTGCCCGTCAAGTTGACACTGTGAACGTCATACCAGTCACCCCCCCTCTAACGCCTGCGCGTCATAGTGCTGAGAGCAAGGCACCTGTATCACAAAGTCCTGCCATTGTCGAGAATGCGGCAGCCGCATCTCCTGCGAGGGAGACGTCATCAAGTGCGTATACCCCAGTCATAGCAGGCACACTAAATTCAAAACCATACAAACAGGACTTGTACCTCCATTAACTCCGAAACTCTCATCGCCTATGCGGGTCCCTCCATTTCCAACCACATCAGCGGCGTTCAACGTTCCATTACTGAACCTTGATGGACCTCCACCTGACGTGCGCGGAACTGATGTGTCCAATGCCTCACCAGGTGATAGCATGAGCGCAAAACGGAGAAAACGGAGAAAGAAAAAGAAAACTCGCAATTCTGGCAACGGTGCTGCGAACAAAGTAGTGGATTCGTGAAAGGGTACGGGCAAATCAGCATGCAGCTATTCCGGTCGGATTCCTGATACCCCATACCCCGCTAGAGCAGATTTACGTCCCAATGCGAATGCACACATTCATTTGAGATTCGCGATTGGCACCTTGAGCTCCGACCGATCGTTCCTATATGACATCTTGCTGTCGCCCTTACATGTCATCTCATTGAACAGAACGTCAAGGTCCTGCGGATTGATATCGATGTTTGTTTGGCTAGGACATCGCCGACTGGTAGCCGAATCTCGCAGGTGACCTATTACTAGGAATAGCGGACCGAGCCGTGGAGCCCTTTCAAGGACTACGTATTGACACCCCGAGTCAAATACATAATCAGCCTCAGGTTCGCGCTCAGATGGATCTCAGAGTTCGCCGATAGGAGACTGTTAATAGCACTGTGAGCTAGTAGAATGCCCGTGAAACGCGCACGTCTTCAACTACCGCACTCATCCGGTTGGTTGGGGAAACTAAGGACTATTGCGATTGCTTTCAGAATTGGGGGTGTGGAGGCAAAAAAGTAAATGTGATTTTGTATGCGATGTTTATCAATCTATGTGGTTTTTGTGTACGTGATAGGGTCATAAGAGTCGTTACTGCGTGTGCTACAAATGAGGGTATGGCCAAAACATTGTCCAAGAAATACAGGGGGTTGGGCCTGGCGCCCATAATACGATCATCAGATAAATAACTCGCTGCCTGAGCTTTAAAGATAATGAAGGATGGAATGTCTCTAGACGAGTTCACCGGGTATTGGACCTGTGGCTACGCGATGGTCTCCTGCTCGGGGTGCCAGCCGAGCTGGGCTTCCGGCTCTGAGCACTGGGGCGTCTCGGTGGTGGTGCACTAGGACGTCTGCTGGGAGGGGCTGGACGACTACTGGACCTCCGGGCTGGGGCAGTATTCGATCGGCGTGGTGGGGGGCGGGAGCTTCCGCCAGTACTCTTGGACCGAGAGACTTGTTTGCTGGATGTGAAGATTGAGAAAATGCCTCTACCGCTAGATTTCTTGGAGGATGAGCGGTGCGGTGCAGCGGTATTCCGCTTGCGGTGCCTAGCAGCCTGCTTCATCTCCTCAATTCCCCGACGCCTTATCCTCTCGTCGCCAACCAGTGTGCCTCTCATCTTGACCAACCACCCGTGGACGGTCGAAGACTTCAGCTTGCCTTGATGACGGCCAGACTGTATTACCTGCAAGAATAAAAATACAATGTCAGTGTCGTAACCGTGCAGCAAGTCGTTGTCCAGAACTTACGGATGATTCCCACTCTACGTTGATCATGTTGCAAATCGAGGGATAGATACGCAATTACGGCGTATGGGGGGTAGTAGTGATGGTATGAGTAAAAAGGATGCTGCCAGCTCTAATTCCAAGGAGCGGGTCACTTTATGGGAAGCCCAGAACACGCTACACGGTCCGGTAACGTCCAAGAAACGCCACTGTCTGACCCAATAAGGCAATTTGCCGCGATGTCCCCAGATCTTCCTCAGATCCCTTCATGTCCGCACACAACGTGTTTTCCGTGCCAAATTCGAATTGAGTTGCACGTACAAGTATATCAAAACTTCAAAAAGGCAGTGAAATTTGAAAAGAAAGAACGTGTAACAAAACCTTAGAGTGACATCAGCCATCACTCAAAGTTTGTCGCATAGTGTCCAAGCTAAACTCTCACTGGTTCAACCAGGGCAGCCTCGAGGACGATGCCATTGCAGCGTGGCAGTCACCGGCTCACAGGCCGGAACACAGCCAGGGCGCTCCGAGCCTCGAGGGTCCCGAGCCGCTGCAGCACGGCTATCACCTTGCGCGCCAACCGGATGCGGTGGAAACGTATCACGATCGGTTCTACGAGTCGGTGACGTTCCCGGGTCGAGGGTTATGGTTATTCGGCACCGAGGGGAGAAGACATGGCAATGGGTCAGCTCACTAATAAGTAAACCCAACTACGAAAGCTAGTGGCCAGTGGGATAAAAATAGCCAGAAAGGGTCAAGGTATCGCGATGACGAAGCAAGACGAAGCGTCTCCGGTCAAACATTAAATTATTGCTGGGGCATTCTCGAATACAGTGCATCTTTTGCAATTGGCATAGGACTTAGGACTTTGACCATGGGGGAAAAGAAGCGGCTGAGAGTCTATTCCGTGACGTCCAGTTCTCGACAGTGCCACCATGCCAATCAAGAGGGGGGAAATGCCATGTCTCAGCAATGCCTAAGCCACCGACGCCCGCTAATTGCCCGTAATGCCATGCACCGACGCTAGAGAACCGACGCGGTAGGAAGGGGGATTGTGCGGACGGCGGCATGTATGTAACCGGTGGCGATCATGTGATCCAGAGGGCGCTTGAGTCGTGGTTTACCGGTGTGTGTATAGGTGGCAGGATTCTAGCCTCGTTCGCAGGCGCACAGCTAACAGCCAAAACCGTGCACTGATTAGTCCTCATGTTACACTACGCGAGTGTGTTCTCCTACGAGCTATAGCAGACGGCAGCATCCTGTGCAAGGAAGTTTGCAAGACGCCAAATTTTTGCCGGCATGAGGACCAAACTCAAGAGGGTTTGAGGTTCCCAGTGCTGCCAAGTTTGGGCCGAGGGACTGCCTGAAATGCGCGAGGAACAAGTATCAACTGGGTTGCCCTAGAAGGTTCCCAAGCTCCACGTACGATAATGACAAAGAGCGCCACACACACGCGAGATAGCGAAGAAACTTCGCTCTAATTTCGTTTGTGGTAGGGTTCATGCAGCTGCTGCGCAAGAGGGTGAAAGATGAACAGGCTTACTCGCTGGCCGACATGGGCGCCGTTCATTCTTTCCCCATTATTCCAGCAATTACGACCCATTTCTTTAATCTTGAGACCTCCGAGAGCTGAATTGACCCCAGAGAATGCAGAGAAAATGGAATGAAGATGCAGGAGTATTTATGAACCGCCAGTTTTCGAGTCTTCGAGATGAGCACAGCAGAATCCTCAGCATTTAGATATCGCCCAATTTCCTACAAAATGCAAAGTACATAGGTCAATATTACTGAGTGGTTACATGCAGGCAGTCATCTTGCCCGCCTCGAAATACAGGTGCAACGCGGACACCGTGTATTTCGACAGCTATCCGACCGCTGCGGAGGGTCCAGTACATAGCCAAGCTGTTCTCTTGGATTCACCTGTTGGACAGACGTGTAGCACTTGGTAGGCACTCTTCGTGTGTATCGCCAGCTAGTGTGGAGTGGGACAGACTCAGGACGGTGCTGGATTACATGAACAGGTATTTGGTGAAACGTGTACCGGTCAAGAAGCCTCCGGGAGGCATTCAAGGGTACCTTCATTACAGTCCTATGTAGCCGGCTGCAGTCGAGAGAGTAATTTTCATGTCGATCCTTGACATGTAGAGTCGGGAGGGGTTCGGGTGAGTAGCACAGCATAGCTTTGGGTAGTAATAAAAAGTGGCTGTGTTTCCTTTTTTGGATCGGGTGTCGGCAAAGTGCACTTGGTCGGCTGTGCTCTCCAATCCTTAGCACTCATCTCGTCCATCCTCCGGTCGACGCAATGTCCGACCTATCTAGATCGATATTCTGCTTAGCGATACAGGCAGTACAAGTAGCCATGGGTAGCTTGGAAACCAATACCAGCTTTTCCACCAAGAAAAGTCTACTCTCTAGTCCCGACAAGACACGATGGGCTGGAAGAACGTCAACGCCATCATAGAGAACAAGCTGTACATCGGGAAGTAAGTCTATTCCTTGTATTCTTTTTTGGACTTCTGACCGGGTGTACTGACCCGTCTCCCTTCTTCCCTTTGCAGCATATTGTCAGCTCGATCATCTAGATCGCTGACGGAACGGCGCATCACACACATACTCTCAGTGTGCCCCGACCCCATCCCTGCCGAGCTCCCCGAATCTGGCCTGACCCATAGGCGGATACCTGTAGAAGACGTCGACTATGCCGACTTGTTGACACATCTACCCGCTGCCTGTCAATATATCGAGGAGTCAATGCGAGCTGGAGGAACAGTGCTAGTTCACTGCGTCCAAGGGCTCTCACGGAGTGCTACAGTCATAGCTGCATATTGTGAGTATTGATTTGTATCTCGCGTGGCAACAAAATCCTAACCACTTGTCTGATAGTAATGTGGTCTAGACGTATAGGTGCTACACAGGCACTGGAAATTGTTCGCCGAGGTAAGTTTCTTTATTTCACCTAAAGGTCGATTCGAACCTCATCACTGTCTTATCAGCTCGCGAACAAGTATGGCCGAATCCCGGCTTCCAAGAACAGCTAATACTGTTTGAACTTTGTCAATACCAGCCGACGCCTTCCAATGGCATTTATATCAGCTGGCGACACAAAATAGACCGAAAGCTGGATCAAGAACGACAGCAGCAGCTACGCCGGCGTCGTTGATACCCTTACATCTGCGATGTCCTCGACCATACCTTCTCTCATGGACACCTCCCCACATGGTCAATTGTTTCTCACCGACTCACGATGCACAATCAATGCTTAATCGCTACTCGTCGCTCTTCAATTGTTCATATACTCATTGTAAACTATACTACCATCATACTAGACACGGACATCCGATATTCCCAGTACTTACCGCAGCTACACCCTACATGTACCATCACACAACAGATTGTTGTTTCTGTTTGCACACCCCGTGTGTTGGCCTTACGACCCTGAGTTCGAAGATAGTCGAAGCAAGCTTTTAATAAATTGACGCGCCAGTGGGGCGCGCGACGGATCGAGTCTCCGGAGGTTCCGCAACATTGCACAGCACACAAATCTCAGGCCCCAATCTAAGCATTAACCTTCAGGCCTATATCTTTGGTACCTGGAGAACAGGCACTCCACGGACCGGTGCGATTGATATGTGCGGTGGACTAATCATGAAAGCTCCAGAATCAGGATGCGGAGTGGGCACCATGCTCCAGACGGTTCACCCCATGGCCACTCGTATCAATTCGGATATTGGACGTTGATTTAGATGATCCCGAGGTGTATAAAGCCCATCGATTACCTAGACGGACCGGTGGAAAACACGGTCTTTGAATGTTTTAGGACGCCACGAGTCGAGTCGGGCGGCCACAACGTCCACGTGCTCGAGAATGCTCACTGCTCAAGTTGGAGAGTCGCTCAAGTGACAAGGTTGCAAGTATTTAAAAAAAATTGAACATATGAGGGCATATGTTCAGCCAACAGAGGTAGGCGGCGCCGTCGTCGGTGTATATTTCGAATTCAAGTAAATCAGGTAGGTGAGGCGGGGGAAGATGACAATCAGGTCAACCTTCAGGTTGCAACAAGGCGTTCGCAAGAGTGCTCGGAGAGCCCCCAAGTCAAGTTAAGGTACTACCGCTTAGATAGAGTTGACCACAGGTAATAACTCGTTCTGACTATGCCTGATGCACAGTCAAGGGAGCGCACAGGCCACGTACTTTTCTGTACAGCATACAAATATTGTTGACGTGTCAATTTCGAGCTCCAGTATATAGCGACGCGCCTGATAGTCTCTTGTATACAATCAGACCCTCGAGCCTATATTTCTATCCGCTAGAACACTTTGAACGCAAAGAAATACGTGTTTTCAAGTGAGCTACCAAATTTCGCAGGATTTTAAGGGAAGAGCGGAGTATGAACTGACATAGCCTTTCTCTTCTTGACCGCGAAGTCATTCGCATTCCATCTCTGACCACCACACCACCTAGTCTTTTCCGTTCACGCTTTCTTCGCCGCCATGGGTCTCTCAGTTTCAAAGCTCCTTTCTGGCCTCTTCGGCAAGAAGGAAATGCGTGAGTGCTCCATCGATTGCTTACACCTCATCAGCGCCAACACTGACCTCACGCTTGCTACAGGTATATTGATGGTCTGCATTCTACGATGACAGTGAATTATAACTACAACTAACCGCCCATGATATAGGTTGGTCTTGACGCCGCTGGTAAGACAACCATCTTGTACAAATTGAAGCTTGGCGAAATCGTGACCACTATCCCGACAATCGGTATGTCTGTGTAGCGCTTCCAACTATACGACCGTGCTTATGTGACATATTTAGGTTTCAACGTCGAGACCGTCGAGTACAAGAACATTTCGTTCACAGTGTGGGATGTAGGAGGACAGGACAAGATTCGTCCGCTCTGGAGGCATTGTACGTTCTCAGTTCCACGCCGCGTCGCCATCTTAATCGCCGGCTTACCGACACTCGTTCAGACTTCCAGAACACTCAGGGTATCATCTTCGTAGTCGACTCCAACGATCGGGAGCGTGTATCTGAGGCACGCGAGGAGTTGCAGCGGATGCTGAACGAAGATGAACTGCGCGATGCTCTTCTGCTTGTCTTCGCGAACAAGCAAGATTTGCCCAACGCCATGAACGCCGCTGAGATCACTGACAAGCTTGGCCTCCACGGTCTCAGACAGCGAACCTGGTACATCCAGGTAAGTCTCGTGCCTGTCGCAATGATGCCTCATGTCCTTACACGTCATCCAACAGGCCGCCTGTGCTACCTCTGGTGACGGACTTTACGAAGGTCTTGAGTGGTTGGCCACCAACATCAAGAAGCGATCATAAACAGTTTCTCTTGTGTTGGCCAGTCCCTTTAATTAAGCATTGTTACACTCCACGATCCCTCTACGATGTCTAAAACTTTATGTGTCGCTGTTAACGTTGCTCAATTACCACTCGCCTAGTCAATTCCATATACACTTCTTCCTTTTCCCCATCCTTTTTGCACAATCAAACCTCAATTATCGTAACGTAACCAGGAGTTTCTCATTAGACGTACACGCCTTGCCAAAAACTACTTTGTTCGAGGCTTACGCTACATGACCACGACCTTCACCTGGAAAGAGTCTACCTACCGCCTCTGCCTCCTTCCGCCGGCGATCTCCCTTCTCCCTGTTGGGTGCATCTCTACAAGACGATGCATATTTTGCCAGTTTCTCAAGCAACGCCTGCAGTCGTTTGTGCTTCACCATTCCATATGTTTGCTGACGGATTTGTGCGTTAAGGTATTGGGGTACACTGTCAGAAAGCACGATTGACGTAGTCTGCGCGTAAATCCGTGAGCGAGCCAATTATCTAGAAAATATATTCCATCATACCACTCGTAGCTCGTTGAACATTAAGCCGAGGTGCGGCCGCTTTATGCGCTTGAACTCATCCTCAAGGAAATCAACGTCAACTAGGATGTTTGCAATTGCAAATTCATTCATAGCTGGTACGTCTCGTCCTGTCAAGAAACTCTGCGAAAAGTTAGATGGAGAATCAACAATGAAATCTTTCATGCAATTACCATCAAGCAATCGGCAATATAGGAGACGGCCCCTCGGTATGCCTCATCTTTGTATGCGTCTTTGATCGCGAGGGAATCTACCACCGTCGTGAGCCAGTTCACAAGTTCATATAAATACATGCTAGGCATGTCTTCCCGTGCCTTCGGTGTCCAGTCGTATTCGGAAAGCTCAAAGAAATCATCTAGTTTCTTTGTGATTATTCCTGTTATGCGCTGGAGCGCGCGCGAGAGTGTGGCTGCGAAAGAAGTTGACGCGGTGAGGCTTATGGTGCCACCTCGCTGTGTGGACCTGATGAATGCGATAAGCAATCAGACATGCTTAACTACAAATCGACACTTTCTACCTTAGGCGAGTAAGAGAGACTGCCAGCTCTGTGCAGGAGATTTGGAAGTGCTCCAGATTGGTTACAATCTGCGCTATTTGAGACAGAGTGGAGGTGCCCGCAAGGCGTTTCCCGATGCTCTCGCTTATGTGGGAGGAAAGGAGTGTGTCCAGAGACTTGACATTAAACATCAGCTGACGAAGAACGTAACAAGAGGCCATGCACACCTTGCTGAGGAGGTCGTCGATATTTCGGTGGTGCTGTGAGACTCCTTCGACAAATTGATAGAACTTCTGGATGAAACTTCTTATCTATGGAAGTATAAATATCAGGATGAGTTTCAAGGGGAGGACTCGCACATCTTGACAACATAAATAGAAGCTTTGTGACCATGGGAGGTTGAGGGGCAGCGATTGTCTTTGAAAATATGATGAGATTGCATAACCATGACGGCGGTGGCAGCGTACCTGTTTAAATCCTCCAATTCTACCGGGTCAAGCCACACGACATTGAGCACAGATTCTCGCTCGCTCTCATTTTGGGCCAGCATGGGGAAATGATCATCTTGTAAGATGATCTAGAATAGGATGAGTAGTATTCATAATGCGAGACAGATCAACTTACCTCATCAAATCGACCACTAAACTGCTTTTCCAAGAGCATGGCGTATTTTTCAAATATAACTAAGATGAAAGAGTGCAAGGAACTTGTCGAATAAAAGTAGGACTGGAAGTAAACATCAGTCCCCTTCGGATACTAACGACGGCATACAACAAACCTCAAGTGTCATGATGAACCCGATCAAGCATTCCTTGACTTTGAGAAATTCATTTGGATCTACTTCACTTTTCAAAGCCCACTGCAACCCTGCACTGAGCCGTGCAACAAGCGCGTCCCAAAGATCTTCAAGGTCTGCCTGGGAGCGGAAACCACCTGTCGTGTTGAGAACGTGTGTTTCGATGATGAAGTAACCAGTGATCTCTTGAGTAAAAGCCAGGAAAGAAGACAGAGGCAGCGGTGAAGGGATAATCAGATCAGACTGGGCCTGCACAGACGCGGTGTCAGCACCCGAAGAATGTTCCAACAGGGAAACAAGCCTTTCGGTCAGCTTGATAGGATCTTCGGAGCTCGTCCAGCGAGTCGAGGGCGGTATATATGTGTATGCATTGGTATAAAGGTTGGAAATCAACCTTGAGTTTATCGTTATCCAGGACGTTGTCTGTGAGACCAGTAGTCAGTAAATCGAGGTGGCATTGGTGTAGCATGTCAAACATTCTGTCTTCTCGTAAGTCACCATCTCTACAGCGCTTCCAACACGAGTGAGCCGTAGCATGGGATCTTTGTCCTTGCGAGCCCGCCATCGTCTGGAACGCGCCTCCATGGCTTCCAGTGCAAGCTTGCCCACTTGAGCGCTAATGTTGCGTATCTCAAGTAGCCATTGCTTCATAGAAGCCGTCACTGCGTCTTTGATTTGTCCACGCACTGATGGCAAAGATGACAACAGATGCTGAAAGAATGGAGTCTGGGAAAGTGAAGTTGGGGGCATGCTCTGAATGTCCTCGAGAGACTGAAAATGGTATGAGATTGTTGCTGTGGGCTGTTATTATGCATAAACGCACTCGCAATGCGCTCCAATATTTGCCCTCTCTGACCATATCACCGATGCGATTTAGCACGTCTAAGACCCTCAAGCAGGACTGCATTGTATCAATCGCCTCATCCAAATTGGCAGAGGTTTTCTTCGACTGTAGCAGCGTCCGCTTCTTCTCTACCAAACCCTTTCCGACCTGCGCGACGCTACCGTCCAAGGTTGTGATCCTCTCTCGCAAGTTTGTTGTGTATGACTTGACGTCGAAAAGCGTGGAGACAGATTGTATGAAGTCTTGATAGTTATCTCCACATATTTGCTCGATCTCTGCGTCTTTCGAGTCTATCAGTCCTTGCAATGTTCTCAGATATGCCTCCTGTTGCCGACTGGCATGAATCTGCTTTATTATCGGTCCTAGTTGTTCAAGGTTCTCCGAAGATGAGGAGGGGTCCAAGAGGTGTATTTGCTGAAGCTGCTGATCAATACTCTCTTCTTTGAACTGAGTACGGCGAGGAGGCATTGTTCGGTGCACGTTCGCCAGAAATGTCGGGCCTAGAGGGATGTAGTGAGCTACAAAGCCAAACAAGCGCGGACCGAGCAGATTGATCGAACTGTGACCGGGGCAAGTTTCACTCTTAGCATTTACCACCACTGCTTATCATCCTTACGAGGCGGCGCCGAGATGCCTAAGATAACCCAGATCTTTGATGCTTTGTGAGCATATGCTGTATCCTCTATATAGGCCACATCTTCAATAAAACAGTTTGTTTGACATGGATGGCACCTTGCTTGATTCGTTAGGTATGTAATAGTACTCATCTAATTCTCGGCATATTTACCGATAAGTACATCGTAGCTGGAGTCATCGGGGCTTGGGAACTTTTCGCGACCGAATATCCTGGCGTCGATGTGCAGAAGCTCCTTGGGTGTATGTCTGTAATTCCAGCAGCCACCCCGAATCTGACAGGTCATTTTCAGTTATACACGGTGTTCGAACCGCAGAGAGCTTACAGAAGTACTGTGGCATAAACGATCCTGAAGAATTGCAGGTAATGCTGATACTTGAAGTTCCCTCATGTGCGCCAATCTCAGTTCCGAATTTTCAGAGGGAAGCCACACGCTTTGAACAAGCAGTCCTTGATCATGTAGACGCCAACGGTCAATCAGGAATCGTGAAGCTTCCTGGTGTCGACAAGATTATGGAAGCAGTGCGTTCTTTAATTGTATCTACTTGCATATCGCTCATCATGTGGAAATAGCTTAATCCGACAGACGAGAAGCTTCCAAAGCCGCTATGGGCTATATGTACTTCGTCGACTCGCAACTATGCGACAGCCGCTCTGAAACGGTCTGGAATACCTATACCGGACGTGTTTGTGGCAGCAGAGGATGTGAAACAGGGGAAGCCACTGTGAGATGTGTATTCTCATCTATTAGGAGTGATAGACTCATAGATCACTCAGACCAGCTCCGTATATCATGGGTGCCGAAAAGCTGGGAATTATTGGGGAAGAAGCCCGTGCGAAATGTATGTGCTGTATCTTGTCGGGATAATCATGTCTGACATCGTCCCTCAGGCCTGGTATTCGAAGACGCAATCAGCGGAATCATCAGCGGCAACGCCGCTGGTTGTCAAACTTTGGCCGTTCTGACGACGCATAGACGCGATCAGCTGGATCCTTGCAATCCGACATATCTTGTCAAAGATCTTTCAAAGTATGTGCTTTGCGTTCGTTCCTGCAAGAACCCGCGAGCTGACAGCAAATCAGGGTTCACGTGGAAGTTACAGAAGAAGGAAAGCTGAAGATCGAGATAGACACGTTCGAATAGACTGCCCGAAGAGTTCCGCTGGCACAAATAGACACCAATAGATGACAACTTGCAAGGGCCCTACGGCCCAAACCGAGCGCACTTTCGTAGACTTTCGTCCGGTCCGTTTAAGCCAGCGGAGTGTCCGACTTACCGAGGAATACCAGTTTATCCGCATATGGCAACATTTGTGCCAAAAAGCGATGCCGGAGTTTCGATTTGGCAGACCATCTTCCTTCCTGCCAGCATGTCCGAGAAGACAATTATCGTTGATGCAATGCAAGTCAAATATACTGCATATATATGTGCCAATGTTTCTAATTCTTGAGTCATGCAGATTGTTTGACATGGATGGAACGCTGGTAGATAGCTCAGCCGGGGTTGTAGGTGCATGGGAGCTTTTTGCCAAATCGTATCCTGGTATAGATGTTCAGGACATTTTGAGTGGTTAGGATATCAATCTCTGGTATAGTGATCTCCCTATTGACGCGCTATTATTCTAGCCGCCCATGGAATTCGCACAGTTGATAATCTTCGTGCTTATTGCGGATTAACAGATCCAGTGCAACTTGAGGTAAACCTCTTTTTCAACCTCATAGTGTTCCTGTACTAAAGATCCATATATTAGAAAGAGGCCGAGAGATTTGAGCAAGCCATCGTAGACACAGCGAGTGGTGAGGGCCGCCAGGGTATCATCAGGTTGCCTGGAGTCACTGAAATCATGGAAGAAGTAAGCCTCCTGCCTCAGCGTAGTGCTCCCTGGCACTGCCAGTCTAATTCATTGACAGCTTTACGCCGATCCAGAAAGCAAATGGGCGATTTGTACCTCTGCCACGAGAGCCTACGCCACCAAAGCATTGAAACAAGCAGGTGTAAATGTCCCCAAAGTCTTCGTTGCTGCTGAGGACGTTGAGAAGGGCAAACCTGCGTGAGACTACCTTTTTCCTTTAAAATAAGACAGCACCTGACAAATTCGATGCGATTAGGCCAGATCCGTACGTTAAAGGTGCAGCGGGTTTGGGCTTTCACACCGCTGAAGCTCGAGCCAACACTATCGTGTTCGAGGATGCGCCAAATGGCATCTTGAGTGGCAAGGCTGCCGGAT
Organism: Athelia sp. TMB; assembly: GCA_014898675.1. Classification (NCBI taxonomy): domain Eukaryota; kingdom Fungi; phylum Basidiomycota; class Agaricomycetes; order Atheliales; family Atheliaceae; genus Athelia; species Athelia sp. TMB. The sequence continues at coordinate 13,573 of JACXVL010000526.1, forward strand.
GCCAGACACTTGCTGTTCTGACATCTCATCGAAGGGATCGGGTTGAACCCACTCAACCAACGTTCTTGGTTAATGACCTGACCAGGTGTGTGCATATACACTATAGTATCTCTGGTAAACTCAATAGGCCTTTTCGTAGCGTAAAACTGAGACGCACTGGACAAGGGCAATTAGAACTCAAGATCACGACACTGATTTAGCATGCGAGTTGATCGAGCTAGGAGATTTTAGAAATACATTGCGTATAGCACGCAAATGTCCGTCCGCGTATTTTATCGTCTAGGAAAGCGCAATCATCGGAACTTAGAGTTGACTTAGAAAATGAAGATACAGCACAAAGGGTTGATTGAGGATTACCGCATTAGACGGTTTATATGCTAGTATTTTGGTTTGAATATCATCGAAATCACAGCGTAAAGGTGGTCAACTATCAATATAGGAAGTGGACGGAATATTTGTAGTTGGAAAGGTAGACACGAGTCGACAGAGAATGGAAGATGATCGATGTGCGACGAGAATTGACCACAGGAAAGATAAAATGGAGGGTATGCAGGTGAATCCATGAACAAAGCGGCTTTGATAGTGACTACATCAAAACGCTTCCCGGCGTTATCTAGTACTCGCCCTCTTCCTCGACATCAGCGGAGTCAGTACCAACCTCCTCGTAATCCTTCTCGAGCGCCGCGAGGTCCTCACGAGCCTCAGAGAACTCACCCTGCATAGACGTTAGCATACATTTGATGAGAACATTTACTGTCACTAACCTCCTCCATACCCTCACCGACGTACCAGTGGACGAAGGCACGCTTGGAATACATCAGGTCGAACTTGTAGTCGAGACGTCCCCATGCCGCTGAGATGGCAGTGGTACTGTTGGAGAGTTAGAATGGCATATCGAATTTATTCAAACCAAGGCGCTTACTTGGAAAGCATGCAAAGACTGCGAGTGGTCTTGGCAAGGTCACCACCTGGCACGTAGGCCGAGGGCTCATTGCAGATGCCGAGCTTGAAGCCGGTGGGGCACCAATCAACGAACTGGATGGACCGCTTGGTCTTGATGCTGGCAATGGCTGCCTGACTCTCCTTAGGAGCAACGTCGCCTCGGTAAAGCAGAGCGCAAGCCACTGTGAGAATTGGTCAGAACATCCACATATATAGCTGAAATGACATGATGCTTACTGTATTTGCCTTCTCGGGGGTCGCACTTGACCATCTGGCTACCAATCTCGAAGCAGGAGAAGGTCATCTCAGAAACAGAGTTCTGCTCGTGAGTGGCCTTTTCCGCTGACAAGAGAGGTGCGTAGGTGGCAAGGGGGAAATGGATACGGGGGAAGGGAACCAAGTTAGTTTGGAACTCGTTCAAGTCGACGTTGAGGGAGCCATCGAAACGAAGGGACGCGGTGATGGCGGAAACGACTTGTGCGATGATACGGTTCAAGTTGGTGAAACTGGGTTGGGCAACCCCGAGGTTCTTCTTGCAGATGTCATAAATAGCCTCATTATCCACCTGAGGAACGCACGATTTGTCAAGACGCGTCTTATTCAGCAATGACTTCGCCACTCACCATGAACGAGCAATCAGAGTGCTCGAGGGTGGTGTGGGTGGTCAGAACAGAGTTGTAAGGCTCGACGATAGAGCTCGACAGCTGGGGCGCGGGATAAACGCAGAACTCCAATTTGGACTTCTTGCCATAGTCGGTGGAGAGGCGCTCAAGGAGAAGCGCGCCGAATCCGGAACCAGTTCCTCCACCGAATGAGTGGAAGACGAAGAAGCCCTGGAGACCTGTGCAATTGTCGGCAAGACGGCGGAGCTTGTCCATGACGGGGTCGATGAGCTCCTTGCCGACAGTGTAGTGACCACGCGCGTCTGGGTCGGGCCATTGAGGACAATCCTTTTTAGTGATAGGAATAAATACTCACAATTGTTGGCAGCGTCTTCCTTGCCAGTAATCATGGTCTCGGGGTGGAAGAGAGACCTGTAGGGACCAGTCTTCACGTCGTCAATGACACCTAGAAAATTGTAACATGATGAGTGACATATAGGCATGAGCATAGATGAGAATTACCAGGCTCCAAATCGACGTAAAGGGAACGCGGGACATGTTTGCCTGAACCGGTCTCTGAGAAGAAAGTGGAAAATCCACTATCCGTCTCGGATGGGGAACCAGCCATAAGACGACCATCAGGCTACGCGACAGAACGATTAGACGATAACTAGAGCATTATGCGACGCGAATACTCACGCTGAGACCGTGTTCCAGGGTGTAGAGCTGAGAAATAAAGGCGCGGTCAGGGCCATCGTGTCATTATGCACATTAATGCCAACCCACCTCCCAACAAGCATTACCGATCTGTACACCAGCCTGGCCTACGTGGACGGAGATGACTTCACGCATCGTTATTTATGAGAATGGGAGGAAAGAGGGAAAGATTCGTGAACGTCGTCCAAAGGGTGGAGAATGGACAAAGACAAGAGGAAGAGCACGACTTGAACTTTTTGTTGATTCTCAAATTAATCGCCACCGCCAATGGCCGGTTCCGGCGACTGGCTCCGGACTCCAGCCGGCCGCAAGTTCACCTCATGTTTACCCTCGAGGTGATCCAGACGTGATCCACAAATGCAACGTGTATTGGACTGGACTGAAATGTAGGTAACAAGTGATTCCAAGGTAATATGCAGGAGAACTACGTGGGTGCTTCGTAAAATACATCTGAGGCGCTTAGTATTCGCCCTCTTCCTCCACATCGGCTGAGTCAATGCCAACCTCCTCGTAATCCTTCTCTAACGCGGCAAGATCCTCACGCGCCTCAGAGAATTCACCCTCCTCCATGCCTTCTCCAACATACCAGTGCACAAACGCACGCTTAGAATACAGCAGGTCGAATTTGTGGTCCAAACGGCTCCATGCGGCGGAAATGGCTGTGGTGTTGGACAACATACACATGCTGCGGGACACCTTGGCGAGGTCACCCCCTGGGACATTGGCAGGAGGCTCGTTGCAGATACCAAGCTTGAAGCCAGTGGGGCACCAATCGACGAACTGAATTGTACGTCTTGTCTTAATGATGGCAACGGCGGCATTGACGTCCTTAGGCACGACATCACCACGGTATAACAACGCGCAGGCCACTGCGAAATGACGGTGAGCACACACCCAATTAGTACGGCATAAGTACTTACTGTATTTGCCCTCTCGGGGGTCACATTTGACCATTTGGTTTCCGGTCTCAAAGCAGGAGAAAGTCATGTCAGCGACCGAGTTCTGTTCGTGGTTTGCCTTCTCGGCTGAAATGATGGGGGCGAAAGTGGCCAAGGGGAAATGAATACGAGGGAAGCTGGCAATTTGATTAGCGAACACGCGTGGCAGGCGGCATTGCAATCACTTACGGAACCAAGTTCGTTTGGAACTCGTTCAAGTCCACGTTGAGGGACCCATCGAAACGCAGAGAGGCGGTGATAGAAGACACGACCTGCGCGATCAATCTGTTCAAGTTGGTGAAGCTGGGGGAGGTGATGTTGAGGTTCTTCTTGCAAATGTCGTAAATCGCTTCGTTATCAACCTAACACGCGACATTTAGTCAAAACACGCGTTTTTAGATGCGGATAGCACTGACCATGAACGAACAGTCAGAATGCTCCAAAGTAGTGTGAGTGGTAAGGACCGAGTTGTACGGTTCGACCACGGAGTTGGCCATGGTGGGCGCAGGGTACACGCTGAACTCCAGCTTGGACTTCTTGCCATAGTCGGTGGAAATGCGCTCGAGGATGAGGGCACCGAGACCGGAGCCAGTTCCTCCACCGAAAGAGTGGAACATGAAGAATCCTTGCAGGCCACTGCAGTTGTCCGCTAAGCGGCGGAGTTTGTCCATGACAAGATCAATCTTCTCCTTCCCAATCGTGTAATGCCCACGTGCATCTGAAATGATGAGTTCAATGCGTGCATGGTTTGGCGCGAGATTGTCGCTTACAGTTGCTAGCGGCGTCCTCCTTGCCCGTCACGAGCGTTTCTGGATGGAAGAGACTCCTATAGGCGCCAGAGCGGACCTCATCAATCACACCTGGTCTCCTGGTCAGCAGTTGCTTCGCAGCGGGCCATGAAGATTTGCATACCAGGCTCGAGATCTACATAGAGAGAGCGGGGGACGTGTTTGCCAGTCGACGTTTCCGAGAAGAAAGTGCTGAAGCCATCATCGTGGGCGGAAGGCGAGCCCTCCTGGAGGCGGCCGTCGGGAGTGAGACCGTGCTCAACTGTGTACAGCTAGCCCGGGCACCATCAGCATCGCATCCAATTCCCCAGTCGATTGCTCACCTCCCAACAGGCATTGCCGATCTGGACACCAGCCTGACCAACGTGGACGGAGATGACTTCACGCATCGTTTTGAAAATACAGAGTAAACTAGATTGGGCCAAAAACGTCAGATCAAGTAAGCGCTTCGCGGGCGGCGCGTACGGCGCGACTTACAAGGGGTATGTGAGTGTGGGGGATGGGGGGGATGGTAAACTTGCGGTCTGCAAGCACTTATATGAGCTTGCCGTCTTCCCACGGCCTCATGTTCTAACGCGTGACACTTTGAATCAAATTGTGACAGCTAGGTGACAGCACTAATTACGAGAAATGATAAAATGTGGAAGGAACGTGGAACGTCTACAATAAAAAGTGAATCTACATCTGCGTGCTCTAAAGTGTCCACAGGCTTCGATAATCTAACGGGGCGACGTGCTGGGAGAGACAGATTCACTCAATGCTTCGCTTGCTTGCCGTGCCTGCTGCTTCACGGCCTCCCTGGTTTTTTTCGCCCTTTTTGAGCTCGAGCGCATAAACACGCTGCACAAAGAGATCAGCAACACCCCTGGCGAAGATAAAGCTAAACACACCTAATAACAGAATCCCACATCCGCAGACCGTGCATGCCAGGCAGGAAGTGCGTCCGGACCTGCTGCTCTGCCACAGACTGCATGGGATCACCGCGCGGGTCGTCATCGGGATCGAACGCTGCGCGAATAACATCTGCCGCCTTCATCTTGGGTACATTTTGATGCGTAATCGGCGCACTGCGGTATATGCTCTTCTTGAGCAGCGCGAGCGCCTCGGGCTACACCCCGCACGTCAGCCCATGTCCTGGAGTATGCAGCAGACGCCTCACCGTATCCCGCCGATTCACGATAGCCGACAGCGGCACATTCTCGCCCTCGAGGTCCAGCGGCCCCCACCGCCGGTCATTGTCGATGCGCCCGGGCCGCGAGAAGCTCGACAGCGTCGACATGTTCGACGTGAGCCGCGGCGGGTGCAGCGGGGGCGCCTTCGCGCGCTCGTGCACGAGCAGCAGCCCCTGCTCGCGCGCGTTCTCCAGGATGCGCTTCGCCACCGCCTCGTGCTTCGCGCGCTTCTTCTGCGCGCGCGCCGCGCTCCGCTTGAACTTCGCGTCCCACTCCTTCTGGCCGGACCACCACTTGTTCAGCGGGCCCTCCTTGAGCAGGCCCACTTCTTCTGGGCGGATATCGAGGATCACACACTCCTCGGGGGGCTCCATCGGCCGCACGATGCCGTGCACGTCGACGCGCTCGCGGATCATGCCCACACCAGGGACGTCCTGAACCTTCAGCTTCCCAGCAGCACGCGCTGCATCCCCATTCGCGTTCTCCGGCGCCATGTCCACCTGCTCATCGTCCCGCTCCACCGCCTCCGACACTTCTGCCTCGTTCACCCTGTAGATTTCCACGTCCGAGCGCGTGCGCGCGTCGCCGCGCCGGTCATGGATGTCCTTCGCGTTCGCCGCCGCCTCGTGCCGCTCGTCATGGTCCGGCTCGACCTCAATAGACAAGTCCGACGGCGGGCGGTGCAGCTCAGGGAACGGGTTCACCGCGACGTGCTCCGCGTCGTTGTGCGTGACATGTCGCACGAACTCTGCGATGGAGCGGTACGCGTATTTGGCCTGCACGACCCATCAGCATCGCAAGACCACAAAGATGAAAGAGAGATGGCGTACGCTGGGCGTGAACGTGAAGACCGTAAGCACATGGCACATCCCGTCAAACACCTGCAGGTGCACCCTCGTCGGTTCTGTCCACGTTTCCGCATTCTCTTTCTGCCGGTGTCCGTCGCGCAACACGCCCGCACGCGCGGGGTAGTCGGCAGGGTGCGCTGCGCGGTGCGCGAGGTACACGATCTCGTCGCGCAGCACCTCGCCGTCGCCGGCCATGATATACAGGGGGCACAGCCCGCCTAGAGAGCCCTGTAGGATAGGGGACACGAGCGGGTGCGAGAGTTGTCTGCGAGTTCGTCAGCACGACGAGGGAGGGGGGAGCTTAGAGACATGGGACGCACTCAGTGGCAGCATACATCTGGATCTGCGCGCGCATCTCGAGAGGCTCAGCGTGCGGGTCGTTCATCAGCACCTTCGGCGGTTTCGGCTGCCAGAAGTCGATGTCCTCCTTGCCCGGGATACCGTCCTGGTCATCGCGCTGGGCCTGCGGTTTCATGTCTCTACTTGCGAGCCCATCCCCAGGCCCTTTCGCTGAGTCGGCCTGTCCATTTGCATTCCCGTTCGCGTGTCCGTTCGCATTCCCGTTCGCATTCCCGTTCGCATTCCCGTTCGCATTCCCGTTCGCGTGCCCATTGCCGTTGCCCAACGCGTCCCCGTTCCCATCAGCCACCCCCAGCGCATGTGCCTCCTGCACCCTCGCCTCCCGACTCACCCCAGCCCCCGTCTCCATCCCCGCCTCCTCCTTCAGCGTATCCGCGTGCCCCGCCGGCGGCGCCCCCCGCGCCGCGCGCACCACGCGCTCCCCATCAAGCTTCACCGGCCACAGCACGCTCGGCTTCGCGAGGAACCCGTGCGGCGGCACGATGTCGCTCGCCTCGTTGCTGAGCACGCTCGGGAACGAGTGCGTCAGGTCCACCCACGGGCTGATCAGCACCGCGCCCGCGGGCTGCGGGAGGCGCAGGTCGCGCAGGACGGAGAGGACCGCGAGCGCGAGGCCGCCGCCGGCGGAGTCGCCTGCGAAGACGATGCGGCTGGGGTCGACTGGCTGGTGGGGGGCGGAGGGGGGCGGGTTCGTCAGGTAGAAGTCTGCGGCGTTGAGGAGCGGGCGTTAGGCGCGTCAAGCAGGCAGGGAAGGGAGGGCATAACGTACAGGCGGCGAGCACGTCCTGCAGCGGACATGGCCACGGATACTGCGGCGCCTTGCGGTAGTTCACCGCGAAGCATCTGCCCTTGATTTTGCGTGCTGTATACAACCAGCGCGTTAGCGGCGAGGTGAGATTGCGCAGACGTGAGACGCACCGTAACGGATAATCTGGTACCGGTGGGTGTCTGTGTAGCGGTTAGCAGGCGGGCAGGGGGAGAGGAGGGCACGCACTGATTGAGCCCCAGAAGTAGCCGCCCCCGTGGATATACAGCTAACCAAAATATCAGCCCCACTCTGAATGCTAATGATTGACACCCACCATCACACTCTCCAGATGCTCCATCCTCCGAATATCCCGATCCGTCTCGCTCATCTTGACGCCCTCGGCCTTCGGGGGCGAGGGGCTGAGGTACTCCCGCTCCGTGATCCACTCCGCGTCAATCCCATCGAGACCACGCACTTGCCACCACCGCTCGCCACCCACAACATTATTGAGCTCTTCAGGGCCGAACCATTCTATGAGCTCGTCGGCGGCGCGGTTCGCGCAGGACAGCGGGATGCGCACAGGGCAGACGGCGCACCAGTACGGCGCGGGGACGTGCGTGTTTGTGCTGAGGGTCCGGTCTCAGAAATGGGGAAACGAGTCAGGGGTGGAAAACGCACAATGCCTGCAGACTCTCGACGGTATTGTTCGTCCCGAGCGCGATGAAGGCGCGCACGATGTGAAACGCCTCGTCAAAGAGGATGTCGTCCGTGGCCAGCGCGGTCTTGTCGCGGTGGTGCAGCTTTTTCCCTTTGCGCTTTTCATGTGCGAAGAAGGTCTTGATTACGACTACGAGCCAAGTCGCTCAAGTTAGCATTCAGCCGTGATAAGACAGAGGGTGGCGTACCTGGGGTGACGCAGGCAGCGGCGGTGAGGGTGTTGACGGGCATGTTGGTCGATGCAACGGACTGGGAAAGGGCAGGTTGTGTAATAGGTGAGATCTAGACATAACATGCGGAAGTTGCATCGATATATTGGACGTGAATGACGTCGCTCCACTGCACCAGCGCCTATAGCTCGTGGGCATCATAGCTGTCAATACTGTCAAGATTACTGTGTTATCTTTGCCTTCCCGTCGGTGGGATCCAGCGGGTCGCGTCGCATAGTACTGCGCAGTTGAGCTTAGGACGTTTATGCGAGAAGGTTGCTGTATGAACGTGATCACTTGCTCAAGTGACCATATGTAGTAGGTCCAGGAGGACTTCAACGAAAGTCCCCTTATGCACAATGTTCTTTCTTGCGTGCAGTGCGAAGTCGACTGGTTTGTATGCGCTGATTTATACACCTATAGCTTAAGTCCACCCTATTAGTGTTCAAGAGTGTTCATATGAATACCAATCTCCGTTGAAGTTGTTGGCATCCCGCTCCGCGCATATAGTCTGGCCAGGCGGACCCCCTCAGAAACGCCTAGACAACAGTCCCATCCGCCTTCTCCCCCCCACAGCCTGCCTTCTCCCCCACAGCCTCCGATGCTTTCACCACAACCTCGGACGCGTTCGCCACCAGCTCCACCCGCCAGCCCTTCAGCGGCCCGAACAGGAGCGCCCACACCACCCACGCGGCGGAGCCCCAGAACAGAACCTGGGCCACCACCGTGATCGCGCGCGCGGCGATGGGCAGCCAGGGGGACGTCGCGATCGGCGCGAGCGCCCACACGAGCGCGCGGCGCACGGGGAAGGTGCGCGAGGGCGAGGCAGATAGCGGCGCGGGCGGGAGGTGCAGCGTCGGGCCGGGGTACGTGAGCGTCAGCAGCGCGGGGGCCGCGAACGCGGGCAGCGCGACGCTCACCGCGTACGTGGTGCTGCCCGCGCTGTCGGTGCGGGCGGCGCGCAGGGGCAGCGCGGCGTGGGCGGGGTCGCGCATGGCGGGGACGCCCTCGAAGAGGAGCACCGCGTCGGCCATGCTGAACCACGGGAGCGCGACGCCGTTGAGCTCGCCGGCGAGCACGGGGACGTGGGGCTGCACGGTCACGTTGTGCTCGTCCGCGCGGTCGGGGTGGAAGGTGAAGAGGGGGGCGCCGGAGGCGCGGAGCGTGTGGCTGGCGGCGTCGAAGGACCATTTGAGCGCAAATGCGTCTTTATGCTCCCATCTCTGCGCGAACTGTGAGGCATCCCCTGCACAGGGGGAACAGGGGGGGTCGGGTATGAAGTGACTGACTCTGCTCCCAGATCAGAAACATTCGGTGGAGGGCAACTGGTACTGACCTATACGCGCGCGCCACCTGTGAGCCAGCGTTCAGGTTGCTCAGGACTGTGGCCTCGTCCACGGGTGGCGACGGGAGAGCGAGATAGATCGCACCCAGACCTGAGGTAGGTTAGCCTCGCGCTGGCACGGATGGCGATCTGGCTGCCATACCTAGGAACACCGCATACGCGTATGAGGACACGCAGGCGAGACGAAACAGAACCTTGAAGAAGAGCATATTGTGAGATATTCCAGCTCAATCATATCGCCCTTTTGTATGGATGAGCTGTAGGCCGCAGCAGGGCAGTGTAATGCTAGTAGCACTAGAAGCACACGGACGCACTGGCCCGATCGGATATCCCTGGCGCTGCTGCACGTGCACATCAGCCCCAAGCACAACTTGAACTTGAACCTCAATCACCACTGAGTACCTTGAAGTACCTGCGTCAATCGTGGCAACGAGCGTAAACGAAAGAGATAATTCACATTTTTGACTGATGTCCATCCCATTAATACTCTCGCGCTTGCCAATCTTCATACCCACTTTCCGACTCGCCGCATAAGCACAAATCAAGGCGAACGGAGGCGACAGGCTGTACAGAATATTGATCACGCAATCGGTGTGGCTGAGTTAGAGACTAAGAAACGAGAGGTGCAGGGCAATCCCAGAGAAGAATGGTCATGCAAGATCAACTCTATACTGCGCAACGACGCAAAATACAGGAAGAAACCCCTACAAAAAATGTGCTGAGCATCTGGCTGGAGTAACATTCTCCTCGACAAGAGTCTCCTGAAAGAGAATTGGTTTCATTCTAGCCGTCAAGGGAGGCGAAGAGGGAGCTCGAGCTCGAGGCCCTGGTGGCGATCCCCAAGGCTCACGCTGTCTAGAAACAGCTCGTGAGATTGCGCATTTCCTCGCTCGTTCGTCTTGAGGAATTGATATTTAATTAGTCCTCCCACTCGGGAAAAATGAAGTGCAATAATAATACAGGCGAAATGCCGCGGATAGACCCACCTTACACCATAGACCCGCCCAGTTTCACCTCAATCCGTCTCGCCGCCGTCACCCCCCCGCTTCCCGCCGCCTTCTCGCCCCCAGGCGCGTCCACCACAAGCCCCGCCCGCGCGCCCTTCAGCGGGCCGAACTGCAGCGCCCACAGCAGCCACGCGACCGCGCCCCAGAACGCGAGCTTCACCGCCACCCAGATTACGTGTGCGGCGACGGGGAGCCACGGGGACGTCGCGAGCGGCGCGAGCGCCCACACGAGCGCGCGGCGCACGGGGAACGTGCGCGAGGGCGAGAGGGACAGCGGCGGCGGCGGGAGGCGCAGCGCGGGGCCGGGATAAGTGAGCGTGAGCAGCGCGGGCGGCGCGAACGCAGGGCCGGCGTCCGCGGGCATCGCGACGCTCACGGCGTACCCGCTGTTCGTGCGGGTGGCGCGCAGGGCGAGGGTGGCGTAGGCGGGGTCGTGCGCGGCGGGGACGCCCTCGACGATGAGGACCGCGTCGGCCATGCTGAACCACGGGAGCGCGATGCCGTCGAGGTTGCCCGCGACGACGGGGACGGCGGGGACGACGGTGTCGTTGAGCTCGGGGCGGAAGGTGAAGAGGGGGATGTTGGCGGCGCGGAGCGTGTGCGTGGCGGCGTCGAAGGACCATTTGAGCGCGAAGGCGTCCTTCTGCGTCCACATCTGCGCGAACTGCGCGGCTTCGCCTGCGTAGGGGACGCGGGGTATGAAGTGATCGACTCTGCTCACAGATCAGCAGCGCTCATGGAGGATTTGTGCATGGGTAACTGACCTGTATGCGCGCGTCACCTGTGAACCGCTGTTCAATTTGCTCAGGATTGTGGACTCGTCTGCGGGGGGCGACGGGAGGCCTGCATAGACAGCGCACAGACCTGGGGTGGGTTAGTCTCGCACGGATTGAGGCGATCTGCCTGTCGTACCTAAGAACAACGCAAAGGCATATGCGCACAGGCAAATGAGATGAAACAGAACCTTGGAGAAGATCATATTGGGCGAGATTCCAGCTCACGCCCCCTTTTTGTATGGACGAATGGTAAACTGCAGTCCCTAGGGGGATGTGTCGCCGTGTCGGCTTCAGTCGATCGTCGAAGCGCCCGTGGCATGCCCTCTCTTCCGCCCATCCACGGCGCCTACCTCGTCGGCGCGACCGACTTCACCGTCCCCCTCCACTCAACCACCTACATCGGCAGCGCGAAATTCAAGGATGGCACTCCGGCGCTGGCGCTCGAAGAAGTCGCCTTCACCGCCTTCTACCCCGCCGCCGCGCCCACGCACACCGACCGCCCGCTGAACTGGCTCGGCAGACCGGTCAGCACGATGCTCCGCGGCTACGCCCACTTCGGCGGCCTCTCCAGTGAGCACCGCGCCCCCCGCACGCGCCCCGCTGACCGCCGCGCAGGACTCACGGAATGGGTGCTCTGACCGCTCATGTACCTCTACGGCTCCCACATAACCGTGCGCCCCTCCCCGCCCCCTCCCCGCCCATCTGACCCCACCCCAGATCCCCGTCGCGCACAACGCGCCCCTCCGCCCGCCGCCCGGCCCCGCGCCGTACCCGCTCGTGCTCTTCTCGCACGGCCTCGGCGGCACGCGCACGTCCTACGCGGCCGTCTGCGCGCGCCTCGCCGCCGCCGGCCGCGTCGTCCTCGCGCTGGAGCACCGCGACGGCACGGGCCCCGCGTGCGTCTGGGGTGCCCGCACGCTATTTTACATCCAGGACGACGCGGTCGTCTGCGGCGGGGACGGGGACGGGCCGATGCCGCTGCGCACGGACCAGCTCGCGATGCGCCGCGCGGAGGTGTATGCCGCGTACGACGCGTTTCGCGCGCTCGTCGATCCCGCGCACACGCCCCTGCACGCTGTGCATACTGCTGAGGAAGACAGGGTGGACTTGAAGAGCTGGGAGGGCGGGGTGCAGGCAGGTGCGGTGGTCGTGCTGGCGGGGCACTCGTTTGGCGGGGCGACTGTCGTTAGTCACGCTTCATCTCTTTCCGAACTGGCCGAGAACTAATGTACGTGCGAAGCTCTCGATCCTGGCGAACCCCCCGCCCGCGCAGCACGCCCGCATCCCCGTGACGCACGCGCTCGCGCTCGACCCGTGGCTCGAGCCGCTCGCCGCGTCCTTCCCCGGCCCCCTCCCCGACGAGCCGACGCTCCTCACCGACGCAACCACCTCCACCGCCACCGTCAACGACGCCAGCCCCACAGTCAGCGACGCGGCCGTCGCGCAGCATCTCAAGCCCGCGCCGCAAAACGGGCAGCCGCGCATGCTCGTGCTCAACAGCGAGGGCTTCACGCTCTGGACCGCCCACTTCGAGCGCCTGCGCGGCGTCGTGCGCGCGTGGGGCCGCGTGCTCACGCTCGTGCGCGCGGAGCACATCTCGTTCTCCGACTTCCCGCTGCTGCCGCTGCTGCGCCGCGCACGCGGCGCGGCGCTGATGGACCGCACCGTCGAGCTCGCGCACGCGTTCCTGGGGGGGCGCGTGGACGAGGTGCTGAAGGGGATGGGCGCGCGGGTGCGCGAGATGGAGGTGGTTGAGGCGGCGGGCAAGGGGGGGAAGGGGAAGCGGCGGCTGGTGGGGGAGGTCGGGGATGTGGTCGTCCATTGAGGGCGGCGATTGGGTGCGTGTATGCAGGATGTGACGATCTGTGAGGGATTTTATAATGGATGGGGTTTATGTGCAGTGGCTGGTCGTGTTCGTATTTTCTGGGATATACCGGATTGGGAAACGTGACTCAGGGACAGGCGCTAAAGTTTTATCTCCATCGCATATCTGACGACCACTATCTGACTCTGACTCTGACTCGCATTCTCCCCAGCAATTGCAAGCAGCATCTCTGAACTCGTTCTAAGCGCAACGCCCATTCTTATCGCGCCCATTCGCGCCGCGATCACCCTTTAACACCCATATAGATTCTGACAAGATGCCGCCGAAGCCCAAGGCCGACCCCGCCGCGGACCCCGCCATCGCGCTCTTCAAGGCGCTCGGGCTCCCGCAGGCCAAGGCGATCGAGGCGAACAAGAACCCCAAGGCCGCCGCGGCGCTGCGCGCGCTCGTCGCGGCGCACGACCTCACCGCGGACGGCGGCCTCGACGAGAAGCGCGCGGTGCTGATCACCGCGCTCGCGGGGCACGTCGCGAAGGCGGACGCGCTCGGCGCGGCGGAGCAGGCGTTCGTGGTCGGGGAGGTGCTGGACGGCCGGCTGAAGAGCGTGGACCAGGTGTCGGGTGAGTGCGTGAACGGAGGTATCGTGGGCGGTGCTGATGCATGGCTGGGCAGCGGCGGCGAAGTACGTCGAGACGCACGGGGTGCCCATCGATCGGGCGGAGTTTGACAGCGAGTGCGGTGTCGGTGCGTCCCAAGCGCCTTTCTCTTCGCTTTGATCTCACTTGTATGCGCAGGGTTCTCGATCACGCCGGAAGAGGTGCTGGCCAACGCCAAGAGCTACATCGCGGCCAACGCCGTCGCGGGCTGGGCGGGCCTCGGCGCCGCGCTCAACGGCGTGAAGCAGACCCCCGCGCTGCGCTGGGCCGCGCCGCTCGAGGTCAAGAGCGCCGTCGAGGCCGCCTTCACCAGCGCGTTCGGCGCGAAGGAGGCCGCGCCCGCGAAGCCCAAGAAGGCCGCGAAGGACAAGGACGCCGCGCCGAAGGACGCCGCGCCCGAGCCCGCGCGGCGCACCGTGTTCGAGGACGGCTTCCTCGGCGCGCTGCACAAGCCCGGCGAGAACCCGCAGACGCGCGCTGCGCTGCGCGACGCGCACCTCGCGGCGACGCACGGCGTGGTGTGGACGCGCTTCCCGCCCGAGCCGAACGGCTACCTGCACATCGGGCACTCGAAGGCGATCTTCGTGAACTTTGGGTACGCGGCGTTCCACGGGGGCAAGACGTACCTGCGCTACGACGACACGAACCCCGAGGCGGAGGAGGCGCGCTACTTTGAGAGCATACTGGAGATGGTGCGGTGGCTGGGGTACGAGCCGTGGAAGGTCACGTATTCGAGCGACTACTTTGACCAGCTGTACGAGCTGGCGGTGGTGCTGATCAAGAACGGAAAGGCGTATGTATGCCATTGCACTCGTAAGTTTTGCAGGTTGCGCCTTACAATGTTACTAAACCTGCCACCAGGTGATGAGATCAAAGCGAACCGAGGGGAAAAGGTCGCCGCTCCCAAGCCATGTGTACACCGTGACCGGCCGCTTGAAGAGTCGCTGGCAGAGTTCGAGAAGATGCGTATCGGCGCGTACAAACCCCAGGAAGCAAATCTGCGAATGAAGCAGGACCTCACAGACGGGAACCCGCAGATGTGGGATCTAACCGCCTACCGTGTCCTGAACGCATCCCACCACCGGACTGGCGACAAGTGGAAAATATACCCCACATATGATTTTACGCATTGCTTGGTCGATAGTTTCGAGAATATTTCGTAAGCCTAGTTCTCCATTTATCAAATTGCTCATTCTCACTACTGCCTCCAGCCACTCTCTATGTACGACTGAGTTCGTCGCCTCCCGTCAATCGTACGAATGGCTTTGCGATGCTGTCGACATCTACAAACCCAGACAGTCGGAGTACGGCCGGCTAAACGTCCAGGGCACCGTCATGTCGAAACGGAAAATAGCCGCATTGGTCAACGAAGGCCATGTTAATGGCTGGGATGACCCCAGACTGTACACGCTGATTGCTCTCCGGCGGCGCGGCGTGCCCCCTGGCGCCATCAGGGCGTTCGTTAGCAGTCTGGGAGTTTCCACCTCGACATCGAATATCGAAGCGGTCCGCTTTGAGCAGTCTGTCAGGCAACATCTGGAGCATGCGGCCCCACGGCTGTTCATGGTCCTCCGGCCACTCAAAGTGACCATCGAGAATCTGCCAGAGGACTACGTGCTCATGATAGAGAAGCCTCTACACCCCAAGGTGCCGGAGCTGGGCACAACCACGATACCCTTCACTCGCACAATTTACATTGACGCGGATGACTTCCGCAAGGAAGATTCCCCAGATTACTTCCGCCTTGCACCTGGCAAGTCCGTAGGACTGTTCCAGGGACCCCACCCCATCACCTGCACCTCGTTCAAAACGGATCCAGTTTCTGGCGAGGTCACAGAGCTCATATGCAAGCTGGAAAACGAGGGTCCCGCGAAGAAACCCAAGGCCTTCATCCAGTGGGTTGCCGAGCACGCCGCCTCCGGGAGCCCGGTGCGCGTGGACGAGACGCGGGTGTTCCACCAGCTCTTCAAGAGCGACAACCCGCTCAGCGCGGTCCCGGACTTCAAGGCGGACATCAACCCCAACAGCCTGGAGGTCATCAAGGGCGCGCTGGTGGAGGTGGGTGTGTGGTCTCTCGCGAAGCGCCTGATGCAGGACGCGCGACGGGAGAGCAAAGAGCGGCTGGCGGAGGCGCAGAAGAACAACCCAGGCGCCGCGGCGTCGGGCGACGCGCACGATGATACGCCGCATGCCACTTTCGAGCAGCTGATTGGCCCGGAGTGCGTGCGGTTCCAGGGCCTGCGCGTGGCGTACTTTGCGCTGGACAAGGACGCCAGAGTAGCGTGCCTCGACGAGGGCGATGATGTAGCTCCTGCTCGGAAGCAGGGCGACTTCATTGTGCTGAACCGCATTGTTAGTTTGAAGGAGGACTCGGGGAAAATATGATAGGATGGACAAGTGTATTTCCTGGTATACCAGAAGAGCTTTGATTTTTCATTTTATCTCATGTCACATCTGAATGTTAGTACATCACTCGATTTTCGCGGAGACGTTGCTCGCCTCGAGAATTAAGTTGCTATTATGCTCGTGATTTTCTGAGCATCTGCAAACCGGGAAAAATCAATTCATGAACCCTAAAAAAGTGGAAGGCAAGTAAGAACCCGGTGGTGTATATGCGGGCAGGAAGTACAATAGAAGTGTATGCGTAAGTGGTCTCGCAAAGGTATACAATCCAACAATCATAAAATACAGTGATCCGTGTGAAAAGCAAACCCAAGACCGCCGCGATCTACACAGCTGAGAACGTGAGGATACAGCACGAGCCGCTCGTAAAGAAGATAGTTGGGGCAACGTCCATCACAGCAAGAAGAGCTCAAATAAGTTAGATGCCTCCGTAGAACGAGTCCGCGTCCCCGGTGTACGGCTCGTGCTCGTGCACGATTGCGTGCGCTCCGAACGGGTTGGCCTGCTGCTGCGCCGACCGCCGGCGCGCGTGCAGCGCGTCGAGGTGCTCCTGCGTCGTCAGCGCCCTGCCTGCCGCCGGTCGCTCGTCGTACGCCTGCCGTGCTTGCGCGGGGTAGCCGTAGCTCTGCTCCGGCTGCTGCGCGTACGACTGCTGGGGTCCTGCATAGGCGTCGCTCGGGCCTGCGTAGGCATTGCTCGTTCCCGCGTAGGCGTCGTTCTGGCCCGCATACGCATTGCTCGGGCCTACATATGCATTGCTTGGGCCTGCGTACGCGTCCTGGGCGTGTGCGTCGGGCACAAAGGGGTTGCTCGGGTACATGGAGACAGGCGCGGGCGCAAACATGTCCATGGCGGGGACGGCCGCGGCCCCGCGGGGGCGGGGCGTGACCGGCTCGAAGGTGTCGTCGAAGTCCTCGCCCCGGCGTCGGTTGCGCTGCTTGCAGTAGCAAATGAGGTACGTGAGGAGGCCCAGTGCGACGAGGCCGACGACTGTGAACGTGCCCGCCACGGCGCCCGTGTTGGAGAAGAATCTGGGTGGGGTGTTAGGCGTGGCTGACGGAGAGGGAGAAATCACCTACCCGGAGGACGAACGGTCCGCGTTGACATCCCCGGCAGCCCCGGCAGTCGGAGAGGCCACGGGTACGAGTCGGTTGCTGGTGGGCGACGCAGTGACAGTGAGGACCGTAGGAGTCGGCGAAAAAGTCGAAGAGAGGGTGGGCAGTTGCAGCCTGATAGACAGTGTAAGTATAAGGTAGATTATCGTGCACCGATCACGTACGGCGATGCGACGACGATAGATACAGTGGAGGAAGAGGAGGATGGGACTGCTGAGGACGGCAATGGCGGCAAGACTGATGTCGGCACGGCGATTGTGATGCTGCTTTCCGGGCTAGTTGATAGCGATGGTGATGCAGTGCTGGAGGACACGGAGCTTGGCGCCGGAAATGTTGGGGTAGTCACGGAGAAAGAGGGTGTTGAGGTGCTGATCGGCACACTTGTCGAATGCGAGCTCGAGCTCGTCGTCGTTGGGAAGGCTGGGGAAGTGGTTGAAGGCACCACCGGCTTCGAAGACGAGCTCGCCGAGGTGGCCTGCAAACTCGTGGTCGGCTCAGTGATGAGGGAGTCCTTGAGAACGTGCGGATCGAGGGCCCTTCGCTTCTCCATTCTATCCATGTGAGCGTTGAACGGCCCTCTCCTGGTGGGCTCAAGGGACGCGACGGTGAAGGATGCAAAAGAGAGTGACAAAAAGAGCGTGAGGGGGCGTCGCATGGATCCGGGGAGGGGTGACCGCCGCATTGCCATCACTGAGGGCTAGTGGCAGAAGGCAGGATGCGGCTGGCTGACCACCATCCCCGTATCTCGACACTTTCAAGGCACACATGCCAAGCACACGCGGTCTTCACCGGTCACAAGGCCTTCAGTGAGAACCATCCAATTGTATCCGAGTGCGCGTCTTTCCCTTCTGTCATGATCGACCGTTTTCCAAAAATGTCCAACCAATTGCCAACATCAGCTAGAAGTAATGACAATCTCTCCTGGGCTGAACCCAATCTGCCGCATAAACTCTCGTGAAGCTTTCACGAACGGTTTGCCATCTATCTGGAAGCACATCTGCTTCAGGTTTTTTTCATCCATGGCTTTTCTGATCAGCTGCCTGTCTCGGTATCCGTTTGTGCGATCGCTCAACTTTGCGGCAAGCTTTACTTTGGACTGGTCAAATATCAGCTCGAGCTGTACAGCAGACTGACTTGACGAAATACCCTGTCGCTCAATGTAGGCCACGCAAGCATGATGTCTGGCTCGGGTCTCCAGCTCATGGCACCAACTGCGGCTCAATGTAAGACAGCAACACAAATGCGATATCAGGAGCTCACAGTAATACCAAGCTTCCTATAACAGCAATAGTGAGCTCTCCGCATGCGATCCCTTGCAACACAACGCACCTTTTTCTTCTCATACAAGAACGTATGGTAAACTTGATCCCCAGGCTCGCCCCCATTCGTAACGTACTGTTCCGTCCGCAATCTGGCACTTTCGTTGTGCGCCCAATCTACCAGATAAGTCCCAGATGGACCCTCTAACTTAATCGCGTCGTAGACGAACACTGCTTCGATATCGCGGACGATTTTGATCGACATGGCGATCTGGTTCAATGTCTTTAACCTGGGAGCCATCACATGTCAGCACCGGTGATACCGCCAGCAAAGAAGCATCTTTACTTGTCGAATGAAATCTGTTCATGCACGCAAACTTTTCATCAGCAAGCAAGTTATAAAACGGTCAAAGTCTCTTCATCTAACCGTTTTGCCATTCATTATTGGCCCGAGGCGCTGAGGCAGATCTTCCCATTTGATACCGGGAGACGCAACTGCAATCGAATGAGGCGGCTTCGAGTAGTGAATTTTCCAATCTGCGTTGCCAGCCATGGACGCCGAACTGGATTCCTCGGTCGAGGTGGCTTTGACTGTCTCGCCAGGTGACCTGCTTCTTTTGCTAATAGTCCGCGTGATCACGGGCTGCGCCCTGTTGCCCTCGCTAGCTCCTGAGGTCTGCCTTCGTGCACCGCTCGGACCTGCCTGAGACTGCAAAAGAGTCTGTCGGCCGTTGGGGTTGGATCTCGTTGGTCGCGCTGTGTCGCTGCTATCGGAGCTGCTCAGGACTCTCGGGCGCGGCTCCAAAAACGCCCGCGGCTCCCTCTTCGCCTTCTGCTTTCCTTTGCTCTTGGTCGAAAGCGCAATACCGTCGTCCTCGGCCTCCAAATCCACCTTGTGCACAATAAGAAGCCGTCAACGTCGAAACGCACGCGAACTCACCAAGATGGCATCGAGCGCGCTCATCATGCCCCGCAGCTTGCGCACGACCTTCTCTTTCGCCTCGCGGGCCTTCGTCATCCCGCCTTGCTTGGCTTCATCGACCTCGCCTTGCAGCTCTTCATTTGCGCGCCAGAGGCCCTCCATCTCGCTTGTCGAAACGGCGAGCTGCGCCTCGACCGCGTCCAGTCGCTCCTGCGCCACCCTAGTCTCTTCCGTGGACCGGTTCGCGATGTCGGTAAGACTGGTTTGGACACGGGTGACCGCTGAGACGATACTGGCGAGCTAGTATGTACATGTGTTCATTAGCTACAGCCTAATTTATATATGCACGAATGATTTTCATACCTGCTCTTGGGCGGATCGCAAGTCGGCATGAATAGGTGAAGCCATTGAAAGCACGCAGGTTCGAGTCAGCAATTGAGAGTCCGCGATCGTGAAGGAGAGATCTTATCTCCTCTTCCAGCGCTGCTTGCCTGCCTATATGCGTACTTGAGCTAGTCTGACATCTCCCCTGTCGAGTCGTCGACGGCTCGTGCTGCACCCTCAGCCGGGTATCTCCGCCGAGCTTCCAGCTTCATCTCAGCTTTCACTGTGGAATGTCCAAGGCGACCAAGCTGCTCGTAGATGTCCACACCCATGTCTACCTGCCGCGCTATGCGCAGGTTCTCCGGTCGCGTACAACAGCCCCGCGTATCCTTACCCGCCAATCGGCTGCAGGCAAGCCTGAGGAGAGGCTGGTGATCTTAGACAACGAGCCCAGCGGGGGTCGGCCGGTCGGCGCACAGGTACTTTCTCTCAAGTTCACGCTGATCACCCATGCTGAATTACACACTATAGTACTGGGATAGAGACGAAAAGCTGGCATTCATGGATAAGCACGGGATCGACATCTCGATCGTAAGGTGCGTGTATCCTCGCACAGCGGCAGGCGACGCCCTAATCCCCGTGTGCACGAACAGCTCCGCCAACCCGTGGCTCGACTTCCTGCCTGCGTCCACTGCACGCAGCCTCGCGAACGAGCTCAACGACGACCTCGAGGCGTACTGCTCCACGGGCCCCCTCGTCGCCGCGTCGCCGCCGCGCGTGAAGCGCCTCTATGGCTTCGGGCTCCTCCCGCTCGTGCCCGAGATCACGATCGCGTCGCTGCTGGACACGGTGCAGCAGATCGCTGCGCTGCCGCACCTCAAGGGGATCATCATGGGCACGCGCGGCGTGGGAAAGGGGCTCGACGACGCGGCGCTGGACCCGGTGTGGGACGCCATCGAGAAGGCGGGGCTGGTCGTGTTCCTGCACCCGCACTATGGCGTCGAGAGCGCGCAGTGGGGGGAGAGGGACAACGGGCACGTCCTCCCGCTCGCACTGGGCTTCCCATTTGAGACAACTATCGTCAGTCTTATCATGTTTGTGATACTTGCCATGCTGATGCGGTTTGGTAGGCAACTACGCGATTGATCCTCTCTGGTGTCTTTGACCGCTTTCCGTCGCTGCGTGTCCTGCTCGCGCACTCGGGTGGGGCCCTTCCTCAACTTTCTTCCCGCCTTGCGTCTTGCATAGACCATGACCCGGTGGTAGCCTCGAGACTCAAACACGACGCCCGATACTATCTGGGCAGACTTTATTACGACGCCGTGGCATACGGCTCTGCCGAGCTACGTTTCGTCAGCGATGTCATTGCTCGCGCTGATAGCTACTCGAGCACGGCAGCCTCCGCTGACTCGGTTGCGTCGAAATTGGGGAGCAGCCAGATGATGTGGGGCACGGACCACCCCTTCTTTCCCCCTCTGTCCAATACGGAGAAGTGGAAGAGCGTCGTGGAAAACCTCGATGCCATTGACGGTGTCAAGGAGTGGACGCAAGAAGAAAAGGATGGTGTGAGAGGGGGTAATGCCCTGGCATTGTTCAATCTATAACTTCATGTCTAGGTTGGGGCTACCTGATATATCTATTACACGGCCTCAATTGCTCTTTGGCATCTGGATCTTGAGACTGAAGTCGATGTGCTGCACAGATTGATGTACGACGCTGGTGCTCAAGATGTCGATGTCTGTAACTGTATGAGTCCCACCCAGCTCTATGTTTACTGCCTCCACGCACCGTTGATTGCTCTTTCCTGCAAGTTAGCTTCGGTGATGTTGCCGCTGGTCTCGAACAGGAACTTCCGCTTCCCGCTCCACTTCTCTCGCAGTCTCTGAGACACGCTCACCAGTTCGCTGCCTTCAATATTGTCCAGCATGATTATATCAGCGCCGGCATCGATTGCTTCATCAGCCTCGGCCTCGGAACCCACCTCCACGTCGAGGAGGAGGCTGAAACCCCCTACCTTGCGAGCTTGCTGGATGGCGGCTGTGATAGAACCTTTGGTTCATTTGAGTTAGCACATTCTCACTGCGGGAATAGATTGCGCACCTGAAGACCAGATGTGATTGTCCTTGAGCATAATCATGCTCGACAGGTCATGTCGGTGAGGATCAATCCCTCCCACCATCATCCCATACTTCTCCACGAGACGGAAACCGGGTGTGGTCTTGCGCGTGCCTGCTATAATGCCCTTGTAGCCATATCCCGTTGCAAGATCCTTAATGCGCTTCGATCTGGGAGGAAGGGTCAGATGCTTAGTCGAGAACATCCATTCGGGAACTCACTTTGTAGCGATCCCACTACATCTTGCTAGCATATTCAAGGCCACCCGCTCGCCGAGGAGCAGATGCCGCGCCTTGCCCTTCACGGTGGCGACGTGCTTGACGGGCTCGAATGTAGAGCCTTCTTTCACGTGCCATTGCACCCTTTGAGAAAGTCAATTGAATACGCACTTGATTACTTCAAAAAGGTACGTACTCGCACCCCAGCTGGGCGAATACCTCTGTGAAGAATGGGGACCCAGCAAGAACGGCAATTTCTTTGCCCTTGCCGAATAGGAAAGCCTCACGCTCCACTTCACCAACGACATAGCCGCCATAGTCAAACGACGGAGTGTCCTCCGCCAGCCAGGTTGTCACTTGAGGCTTCCAGCTTGGAGGCAAGAGATGTTCATAGGAGTTGGTCAGGTCGGCCATGATTAGTGTGCAAGAGTAAATCTAAGCGCGCGATCGGCGAACTTGATGCATAATAAGCGAGATAGGGGCTTTAATTTCCAGTTCAGGCAAAGCAAGGTATGTTTTTAAGGTTTGTTTTGGAATTTTTACATCCGAGTACCAGTAAGGACAGTGAGTGCCTGTGGGCGATGCGCGAGGAATGCTACAGGGCGATTAAACGAACATGAAAACGGGAAGCAAGTGCGTGGTGGTATGTATGGCCAATGCGTAATGGTATATGCCAGGAATCATCAGATGAGGAGCATGGCCCCAGCGAGCACGAGCGCACCCGCAAGGCCGGTCTGGGCGGCGAGGGAACCAGCTCCGTTAGGCGTAGCTGATGCCGAGGGAGTCGTGTCAGTAGGGGTAGTTTCAGGAATAGTCGCGGTGTTGGGTGCGACGATGGTCTGAGCCCTGTGAACAAGAACGATGTCAGCTCGACAGCAAAACGTAACATGAGAACAAGCACTTACGCTACAGTCGAAGAGGTGGAGGTGACGTTGGGGGTCTTGATGGGGAATGAGACTGACTTCGCGAGGACCGTGTTGAGATCGGTAGCGTCCTGCACGAAGTTGACAACGAATCCCGTGCCCGAGGGCCAGCCACCACTGGGCGGGTTGGCTGTGATTTCCGTCAACGAGGAATCAACCAGTGCGGCGAGAATTTGGTTGTCTGCAATGCTGGGATTCTAGAGTTGACTATCAGGCACCGACTAAGAGGGAGATAAGCTAGAAACTGACCACCGGATTCGTCAAAACAGCGGTGAAGTTGAGGGGGTCCTTCGCGCCGAGTGTCCAGGACAGTTTGTTGGGACCAGTGGTGGTCCATCCCGCGCCAGTGGGCGATGTGATCTCGAAAGCCAAGGCAGAGGTAGCGAAGAACGAGAGGAGGGCTGTGGTGGTGGCGCGCATGACGGTAAGAGTGAGGAGGAAGAGAGGGGGAAGGGAGGAGATTATAAGAGGGATGGTAGGGAAATAGAGGGGGGTGAATAGAATAGGACCACCAAGAACTCTGAAGTTTTAAACCACCAGTTTCCGGCATACGGATCACCCCCTATAATCCCACATTTTGAGAATGCACTAGTACATAGTAGTTGATGCCATTGATGCGCCGCAGCGATCCTCGTCGGTTGACTTATCCATCCTGAGCGGTGTGACCCGAGCAGCCCCCTTGATAACAATATGTCCTGGAAGACGTCTTGAATTTGGGACTCTCAAAGATATCTCGTTATGAAATTTAGAGGAACGTTCACATGCCATGGCGGTGATAGGCACGGCGCGTCCAGAATGAACTTTGCGCGTAACTACTAGTAATGCCGTGACAGCGACCCGAACCGGCACGCAACCCGGCAAGCATGCTCGTTCCCAACTGAAACATTTCAACTTGGCAACTCACAGTCG